>CAUYON010178988.1:0-23823 GCA_963573935.1 Arctocebus calabarensis
GAGTCTCACTTTATCACCCTGGGTAGAGTGCCGTGGCGTCACACTGCTCACAGCAACCTCCAGCTCTTGGGCTTAAGCGATTCTCTTGCCTCAGCCTCCCTAGTAGCTGGGACTACAGGTGCCCGCCACAGTGCCCGGCTAGCCTGTAGCCATTCTTTATGTAAAGTTATGGTGGATTTTTAAGAAAAACTGGAGGGAGAAGTGGAAGCACATAGTTACAATTGCAGTACCCTGGCCCCAATGGATGATACAGACGATGCGGGAATAAGAAAAGAATTTAATGGACTGTATTAAATTTGAGATATAATACAAGAATTCATAAAGAGAAAAGTGTTGCCCACTTGAGGATTAGATCCCAATTCAGAATAAAAAATAATTAAAACTTAAACCAGAAATAAGATTAATTTCAATAGGTACAAATGACAAGGAATTTTTTAAAAAGTAGTTTCATGAGGTTTATTTAATCCTTATAACAACTCTATGAGGTTGGCCATTACCAACCTTACTTTAAGGAATTAGGAAAATAAGATCAGAAAAATAAAATAGCAGTCCCCAAATCACCCAGGCATGTGGGATTAGTGATGCTGAAGATTCTTTGCTAGTTTCGCTGCCCAGAAGGGAAGCTGGCTGGCCTTAGTAATTTTTCAACAGCTAGTAATTTTCCGGAACTTCCAGAAATAGTCATGAGCAATTTCACATCTGACACCTTTGAACACCCTCACAGGAGTCCTCGGCTATTATATCGGAAGTGCCACTACCTGGAAGTGGAATGGCCGTGTTGGAGAGGACAAACCTGGTAGATATTGGGATTCTCAGTCCCAGGCGAGCTCAGGTGTCCCGCATCCCTGCAGGGAACCAGACACCTGGTTGGTGCTGACGTGGGCCCTCCAAACAAGCCTGACCACCAGCTGTGCATCTGTGTGTCCCCCACGAATTCACACGTGACAGAAGAGTCACCCAGCTGATTCCTGTCAATTCCTAACCCACAAAATTTGGAAATATGATAAAAATGATTGTTGTAATCCACTATGCGCTGTGGTAGTTTATTACATAGTGGTAGGTAACTGGTTCAACAGTTGATAAGTGGATTCAAATGCTGCTCTTCAAACTCTAGATGTTGCCCCCTTTTCTGGTTTCTAATACAGAAGCATCAAGTTCAAGATTAAATGGTAATCAAGTAACAACGTGGGTAAAAAGGTTCTAAGAATCACTTCAAAAGAGTTAATCACGAATCAAGCAAATAATTCCAGAAGAAAGAATCATAAAATTGGAATGTCTAAAGAACATTATGCAGTAGTGTATTTATGTAGACTTGGAAACTGAGGAACTAGGCCAAAGAATAGAATTGGAGAGAAAGGAAATTGTCTGTGTTTACACAGGACTAACCATAAGAGAGATATTCTAATCTTAGGGTGTAACCTAAAGGAACAGTTTCTCAACGCCAGAGTGAGTCAGAAAGTGAACTTACTGTAACTCCACTGTAAAACATTTAAGGGAGATTCATTTTACTAGCATCTCTGAAAGACTTGGGTTAGTTCTGAAAGCCAAACTGATACCAGGAAGTTGGCAGAAGGATTAAGGTGGTGCTGACTATCTCATCAGTATTACTTGAATGTGATTTTCGATGATCACCCTGCTTGTATGCAAGCAAACTGGAATACATGAAAAATTTAAACTAAATAAATATCTTAGAATTCATAAAATCAAAGGATAGAACTCCAGAAAAACACAGGATTAATGAAATAGAATTATAACTATTTGGATTATAGAGCCAAATTATTTGGCAAATAATTCATTTGACAGAAAATACATTATTTTTAATTTAAATAACTCACTTTCACTAAAGGTCAAAGGAGATGTGATGCTTTAGGGTTTTAAGAGTCTGGTCTATTTGCCTTTGCTTTTGCTTTTTAATTGGATTGGCGTCACAAACATAACATCTATAGAGGTCCAGCTCCACACCTCTCCGTGGCTGGGAGAGGGACTTGAGAATTCAAGGAGAGCTGGAAACAGGCTTAGCACATCTGAAAGCTGTGAAGTAAGGCCTTGCTGAGCAGAAAATGTAGTCCTCCCTGTCAATCTCTTAATAAACAAAAAATTTAGTCCCAGCTGCTTGGGAGGCTGAGGTAAGAGAGTCACTTAAGCTCAAGAGTTTGAGGTTGCTGTGAGCTGTGATGCCACAGCACTCTACCCAGGGTGACAGCTTGAGACTCTGTCTCAAAAACAAAAAGTTATCCCTGATTCTGCAATGCCAGACTGCTTCTTCTACGTCCAGGACAAGACCCAGAGCAGAGTTCCCAGAGGCCCTAGTGAGGGTTAGCCCCACCTCCTGCTCTAATCACCTGCATGAACGACGCCTTCACGCTCCCATGGTCCAAATACCAAAGGAGATTTTCAGGAGGCCAACTATATATGTAATTGGAAGCACCACCCATTTCAGATCATCCCTCCCTCTTCTGGATCACACCCTAGGGGAGGCAAACTTACCAGGCCACAAGAATGTGCTGGTGCGGTGTCTTGCAAGCAGGGTAATTATGTGGAGTCCATTTCACAGGAAGACACCAGCTCCCACCCACCCTCAGAGATCAGGGGTGTTCTCAGGGCAGAAGCTGCAGGGCTGCAGGAATGCCGTCCCTCACTGGCTTCTGTGTTCTCCTTTATACTGTGCTTGTGGCCCAGACACCTTGTCGGCATTTTTCCCTGTGCCACTCTATGGCACTCCCTCTTGACAGTGGCTTTGGAAACTTCTCCCTCTTGGCTCTGTGCATGGAGGGCAGCTTGGAAGTGGCCTTGGCCGCACTCCTCTTCCCCTGTCCCCAGATCCCAGACCATGCTTCAGCCAGCTCAGTGCTGTCTGTGTCTAGACTTTACCTCCAATTATTACCTCTGTCCACCCCCTTGTGCCTTTAGACAAGAAAAGCCCTTGCTGTGCTGTCCAAAAAAATAAATAACTCGAAATTTATCCAGTGCAATAGGAATATCTGACGGATGAGTCATTTAATTTAAGCAAAACATCCTGTTAAATAGTTTTAAAAAATACAGTGTTTTATTTTTCTTATTGCTTAAACTAGTTTATTTGGGGAAACCCAAAGTTGTAATTATTTTCATCTTTTATCTTTGGTACTTAAGTATCATTGTTTCCTAAAAAGCACGACAATTGAATTCTCACATGGGCAATTTCATTCAGATTTCATTTGTTCCAATCTATCAAAATGATCTTCCCAAATTTTGGCTAATGATACCACTGCCCAGATGGTCTCTCCCTCCCTCTCCTCTATCATCTCTGATGTCAGTTGACCCACTAACCCTTTCTATTCTCACCTACCTCTGCCCTCAGCTCCATGAACTCAAGCCATCTTTCTTGAGATGAAAGATGATTTCATCTTTCACTGAAGTTGTTGCCTCCTTGACTCTCCCTGTGGCATTCTATTCTTTCCGAATCTACAGAATTATCTTTCTAACCCAAAACAGAATCTGCCAAATAACTTTGGCTGCCCCAACACGCTCTCCAGCTCAAAAGTAAATCCTAGATTTCTCAGCATACACTTGGCAAACCTTCAAACTCTACTACTAAACACACCATTTGGGCTCGTCCTTGTCCATTCTCTCCCGTAAAACTTAGACTCCAACCACACCAAATGTCTCAGTGCATCAGAGACTGAGGAATTTATAAAGAAAGGAAGTTCATTTGGCTCACAATTCTGCTGGCTGTGCAAGAAGCCCTTTTGAGGGTTGCTTTCACTCAGGGCAGAAGGCAAAGGGGGGTTGTCAGGTGCAGAGGTCACACGGTCAGAAAACAGTCAGGGAAGAAGTGAGTAGGTCATTCTCTTTTTAGCAACCACTATCATGGGAACCGAAAAAGAACTCATCAATCCTGCAAGAATGGCACAAATCCATTCACAAGGAATCTACTCCCATGATCCAAACACCTCCCATTAGGCCCTATCTCCAACACTGGAGACAAATTTCAGCATGGGGTTTGGAGGGGTCAAATAGACAAACTACATCACCCAATGTATTTTCTTTTTTGAGACAGAGCCTCAAGCTGTCACCCTGGACAGAGTGCCGTGGCATCACAGCTCACAGCAACCTCCAATTCCTGGCCTCAAGCGAGTCTCTTGCCTCCACCTCCCAAGTAGCTGGGACCACAGGTGCCCTCCACAGCGCCCGGCCATTTTTTTTTTTTTTTTTGGTTGCAGCTGTCATTGTTGTTTGGCAGGCCCAGGCTGGATTCGAACCCGCCAGCTCGGGTGTACGTGGCTGGCACCTTCGCCCACTGAGCCACAGGCGCCGAGCCCACCCAATGTATTTTCTTTCCCAAATATCAAAATATGTCAAATGCAAATAAATTTTCATGCATCTGATCAAGCTACTTCTTTGCTTAGAAAGAATTTCAAGGCCCAAGTTAAGAAATCCTGTCTTCCCTGAAGCTTTTTCTAGTTGTCCTTTATAGGTGTCTCCCAGGTTCCTAAGGCATTTTATAAAGAAACTGCAGAACGCACATCACAACGTGCTGACATCATTTCCTCACACGGCTCATATGATCACATGACATCATCATAATCTTTACGTTCCTCACAGTGAAAGGATGAAAGCATCTTATTGCAGGGACTCAATAAATATGTGCTGGGTTTTTTCCCTTAAGTGTAATGCATTCAATTAAATCTTGCTCTCTTCTTTTACGCACTATAACAAACTTAATGGGACAGACTTTCAAAGGTATGAGCCATGTCATTCTCAATTTTATTAATATTCTATTTTTAATATAAGACTTAACACATATTTGAGGATAACTCTATTTTTAAGAAAATAAAGAGTAAATTAATAGAGGTTTCATTATAATTTTTCAAATTAGAAGTAGAATTTGAAAATAATAATAAGAAAAACTGATTTTTCCATCAAATATGTGCTTCCAAAACAATGTTGACATTATGTTCATCTTACAAAAGAAATCTTAGGTAAATTTATGCATTTTAGCAACAAATATTAAGCAAACAGATTTCATTTTTCTACACTCAGAGTCCAAGTTAGTGAAATTATTTTAAGTGAATTTTTCTGAGATTTTCATGCTGAAAGCACTTCTAATTTTTTGAAACTTAATCTAATTATGTTTAAAATGATTCTAATTTAGGTAGCTAATGTGAAACCATGAGAAAAGAAAATATTGCATGATTATTCAATTTTAAATATATTTTAAATAGCACAAATAAAATTGGCCTAAGAGTTCATGAGGTTTTCAGCCTACAGAATAATTGGGGGGCAGGGAGAATATTAAGGCTTAAAAAGTACTAATCACAGACAATGTCCCAGTAGAAATTTTTAATTTCAGCAATAGCATAAATTGTTAATTCTGTAATCTCAATGTGCACTCGAGAGTGGGTGGTGGATTATTTATACTTGCACATTTCAGTCACTCCCTTCAAAGATTCATTTAAAAATATGATCATTGTGTAGCATTATCTGCTTACCAGTTTGAAGCCTGGGTATACAGAGCCTTGTTTATATTTTTTTTTTAGGAAAATATTCCTTAAAAATATAAATTCGTTCAATTCCACTGGCCTTTACTGGAGCCCACCTACAGACAGAGTAACAAAGTCAGTTTGGCAAGCAAACTCCATTAGGAAGAAAAACATTCCTCTTGACATTTATGGGTCTATTTTTTAAGGAGAAATTAGAAAACTTTCCAAATATGTAGAAATCCATTAAAAGAAATGGCTTGCCAGTGGCAGGACTGGCTTTTATAGTACTGCCCTGTCGTTGCTTCCCTGCTCTCACCATGTAAACCTTATTTCCAATTAGACCTAGCAGCACTAGAAGTGGAGAACACATAAACATCCCCAGCACATGCTGAATATGCCACTTCATATTTCCCACCAGTCTGTTACAATGTATCTATCAGCTACCCAAGGAAGGAAGCCACTCAGCTCCGCAGAGCCAGCTCATAATGGCTCACTCAAACTCACTCAAGTGCTTTAAAAACATGGCACACCCCTAATGTGGTAGATAAACATTTTATCTCTCTACTTCTGATGGCATATAATTTTCAGCCTTTGATCTACTATAATTTAAGGTGTGTCAAGAAGGGTTTTGGCAGAGCAGACCAGTAAAACAGAGAGGGTTAGCACTTCAGTTCTGGAGATGCACGTCCCAGACAGGGGCTTTGGCAAGAGCCAGGACTGTGCAGCCAGTTTGACTGCAGGAAATAAAAGAGGTGCTATTTAAGGGAAAGAGCTCCGGGTGGAATGGAATAGCTGCTGTAAAAGATGTTCAACTCACATTGCCATATGGGTTTTTTGGAATGACTCCCGCGTCTATTACCCATACGCTTGGCACGTGGAGCTGTGTTTGGAACTGTGACGTGCCTTTGCTGCTTTGAGGCTTTTTGAAGGTAAAGTCGTGTGGCCACACCTTTGCCATAAAAGCCATTGATGATTTCTATAATAACAGCTGGATTCAAAGTTCTAATATTTCTCGCTGGGGTTAGATGGTATCTCAGGCTGATTTTGATTTGCATTTCTCTAATAATTAGGGATGATGAGCATTTTTTCAAATGTTTGGCCCACATCACAAAATCTCAAAACTGCAGATGCTGGTGTGGATGTGGAGAGAAGAGAATACTTTTTTTCTTTTTCTTTTTCTTTTTTTTTTTTAGAGACACAGTCACACCCTATTACCCTCACAGCTCACAGCAACCTCCAGCTCTTGGGCCCAGGAGATTCTCTTGCCTCAGCCTCCCGAGTAGCTGGGACCGCAGGCACCTGCCACAATGCCTGGTCTTTTTTTGTTGTAGTTTGGCTGGGGTCGGGTATAAAACCGGCCACCCTCAGTACCTGGGGCCGGCGCCCCACTCATTGAGCCACTAGTGCCGCCGAGGAAGTACGTTTACACGGCTGGAGGGACTGCAAACTAATGCAACCTTTTTGGAAGGAAATATGGAGAAGCCTCAAAGAACTCAAGCTAGACCTCCCATTTGATCCTGTAATTCCATTACTGGGCATCTACCCAGAAGAAAAAACATCCTTTTATCGTAAGGACACTTATACTAGATTGTTTATTGCAGCTCAATTTACAATCACCAAAATGTGGAAAAAGCCTAAATGCCCACCAACCCAGGAATGGATTAACAAGCTATGGTACATGTACACCATGAAATACTATTCAGCCACTAAAAAAAATGGAGACTTTACAGCCTTTGTGTTAACCTGGATGGAAGTGCAACAGATTCTTTTTAGTAAAGCACCACAAGAATGGAGAAGCGTGAATCTCATGTACTCAATTTTCATATGAGGACAATTAATGAGAATTAATGACACAGTGGGGATGGGGGGAGGGGAGTACAGAGAGAGAAAGAATGAGGGAGGGGTGGGGAAAGGAAGAGCAGAGAGAGGGAATGAGGGGGGGTGGGGTCTTGGTGTGTGCCACACCTTTTGGAGGACAAGAAATGATTGTAAGAGGGACTTTACCTAACAAATGTAATTAGCGTTACGTGATTTCTTGTACCCTCAATGAATCCCCAACAATAAAAATTTTTTAAAAAGTTCAAATATTCCCTCTCACATTGCGGAGTCTGCATCTATAAATATTCACCCTAATACAGTTAAATATTACTCTGAATTTTATGATAAATTCATTTTACTAATTTACACAGTGAGAATTCGTTTGGGCATTTACATTAAATCAATATAATATTCATCAAATTTCAGTAAGTCTGAGGAAATGTTGCTGTTATAGATGACTTCTGGGCAAGTGCATAATTCTCAAGTGAATTGAATATCACGCTGCCCATTAAAAACCCTCAAAGGTCACATATTCTCACTCTTCCTTTATTCACTTGTTCATTTGAGAAATATTTACTGCGGTCTGTGTGCCATGTCTGAGGCACTGTATTTGGTCTGGAGGGAGGGGTGTCTTGGTTTTCTGGGGCTATTCTGACAAAATGGTATCAACTTAGCGGCTGATGAACAGCAGAAATGTGTTTCTCACTATTCTGGAGGCAAGCAAGTTCAAGGTCAAGATGTCAGCAGAGGTCATGTCTGTTCATCTGTAAGTTCACATGTTGGAAGGGGAGAACTCCGCTGTGTGCCCTGTATAGGGGCTCTAACCCTGGTTATGACGGCTCCGCCTTCCCTGCTTAATCTCCTCTCAAAGATCCCACCCTCGAAGACCATCGCACTGGGAGGAAGTTTCAACATAGAATTTCAGCAGCACACAAATACTCAGACCACAGCAAGGATTCATATGCAATTTTAATGAAACAATTAAATACAGCTCTCGTTTGCTGTATTTGGTTCCTGCCATGTGTCTTAGTCTGTATGGCCACTATAGCAGAATACCACAGACTGGGTGGCTTAGAAACAAGCAAAGTTTATTTAATCAACATTCTGGGGTCTAGGTAGGAAAGGACCAATGTGGAAGCTGATTTTGTGTCTGGGGAGGGCTTGTTTCCTGGGTCATAGGCAATGTTCTTGCTGAGTCCTCACATGGTTGTAGGAAGGGGCCAAGGGACTGGTCTGGAGTCTTTTATAAGGACATTGCCCTCACCACCTAACCACCTGCCAAGGATCCCATTTCTTAATGTCACCTACTCAGCAGTTAGTTTTCAAGATACGAATTTGGAGAACACAAATATGATTGATAACATCACATTTCATACAGCACCAGATATGCAGAACTTTTTTTAAGTATTACATACAGAAGTTTGAATAATGTAATTAAAAGGATGGATTTTGTAGAGCTATGTGGATTAAAATTCTCAGTCAGTGTTTGGATGTTGTGGAGAAGGTAATTAAACTCTCAGAACTATAACATAACCAACAATAAAATGGGAATATTTCATAACTGTGCTCACCAAAATAATTGGTTTCTAACTATGGAGATATTTTTATTATAGCCATATTTTTAAATTAAAAAATAGAAGCATATGAACTTTTAAGAAATATTTATCTTATGGATAGTGGTACACACAAAGAAAGATTTATAAAGGTTAAAGGGGGTAGAAATATTATAATATGACCCCACCGCAAGCCAGTGTTGTCCTTCTATGTAGAAAAACATCATGTTTAGTATCTCTCCAGAGATACCTGCAGAATTTACACGTATGAGTGTGTGTGTACGTGTACATATATATTTTCTCCAAACAAATGGCCATGTGCTCACTAAAATTGCATTTGCAATATAACTCCCCACACATATGTGTAAGAGCTGCCTTCTTTTTAATGCATGCCTAATATTTCATTGAACAGATGTGTTGTAATTATTATTCAATTGTCTGTTTACTGACCTGGATGCTCTTTTTATTCTTTTAGCAATACATACAAGGTTATAGTAATTACACTTTACACCTACCTAATTTCTCACATGTGGAAATATATCTGTAGATTATACAATAATAGTAACACTGGTACCTAAAACACATTGGCAGTTTAAATTTTGATAGCTGTTGTTCAGAAGTCCTGCTTTCTCTCAACCTTAGGCGAGGGTATATCACTAAAGGCTTTACTCATTGTGCCCCGTCTAATACGAAAAGTAACAGTGCTTTGATTTTCTTATTTTTCTATGTTTGAGTAAGCTTGTGCACCATTGCATATCTTTCAAAAACTTTCCTGAAAGCTTTATATTCATATCTTTTGCCTATAAATTATCTTTCTTTTACCAGATATTTAGGGTTAGGAAACTAGCCATCTAGTTATTTATTTTTTTATTAGATCATAATTATGTACATTACTGCATTTATGGGGCCATCTATTTAATATGTGTCCTCAATTTTAAGATTTTATATATACACATATTTTATGATGGAAATTTTTAAGTAATGTAGTCAAATTTATAATTCTTTTCTTTTTTGATTTTTCTGTACTATACTGCAAATAACTTTCCTTAATATGTGATCATTAAAAACAAAACAGACAAAAACAAATCCCAACTTTTGCTCTAGTACTTTTGTTAATATTGGTACATTGATGTTTGAACATTGATAAGTTATGAAGTTGAATTCAAACATTGCCTTATTTCTCCAAAATATATATAACATTTCTTTTACCTTTTGATAAATAATTCTTTTCCTTACTTTTTGAAATACCACACTTAAATTTCAATAAATAAGTATATGTTCATCATATTTTTTGTATTTTATGTATTAATCTGTTCATTTTTCATGTATTTGTCTACTTTAACTTTTTGATTTACTTATCATAAGAGGTAGAGTTTTAGATTTAAGCAATTATATCTACTAAGTAGATAATAATAATTACACAGATATAATAGATTTATCTTTAGATATATAGATATAGATAATATTATTATAACTATAATAATTATAATAATAACTGTATTACAATAATAATTATAATAACACATTATGAAATATTATTATTATAATAACATTATTATTATCTATATAATAATAATATATAGAGAATAATATAATTATTAATATAATAGATATTATATATCTATATAATATATTATTAGATAATATAATTATAATAATATAATAATCTATATAATAATATATATTATAATAATAACATTTTTATTATCTATATTATTATAATAATAATGTTATTGTTATCTATATAATGTCTATTATCTATTATCTACCTATAGTATCTATATTATTATCTACTATTATTATCTATTAATCTATATATTATTGTACATTATAGCATAATCTATATAATATATATTATTATTATCTATCTCATCTATATTTTCTATTAGCTGTCTATATCATCTATATTATCTATAACAATATGTGGAATTAATATATATCATTACTGTATATAATGATAATTAATAATAATGATATATAGAAATAACACATAGAATATATATAATACTAGTATGTTATTATTCATATTACTTATATATTGTTATTAATAATGGTATAATATATATTATATATAATAATACTATATAGAAATAATAATACATAATATATATCTTTATAATATATATTATTATTTCTATATATTATTATACATAATATAGATGATGTAGATAGCTAATAGATAATATATATGATATAGATAATAATTATATATTATATAGATTATATATGGGAATAATAATATATATAATTAGTATAATCTATATATATCATATATAGTCTATATCAGATATTCTATATATGATATATAGTATTATATATAATTAGTATAATCTATATATATCATATATATTATATAGATTATATATAGAAATAATAATAATGTATATCATTATAACATATATTATATATAATATATTATAATAATGCATATTATTATATTTATATAGTATTATCATTATTATTATTATATATAGTATATATTATCATCTATAGCTACATAGATGATAATAATATACAGATATATATTATATTATCATCTATATTATTGTTATCATCTATATGCATGCATTTGTCTACTTTAACTTCTTGATATCTATAGATGATAATAATATACATATATATTATACATATTATTTCTATATGTTATTATAGATGATAATAACATATAGATATAATAAATATATATGTATTACTGTCTCTATTTTCTTCAATAGTTTTGATATGTTTTCCTAATGTTTTTTCTCTTACTTTTTTTAATGAAAATCTCTATTAGCAAAAATAGATGTAAATCCATTTGCATTTTTAATCAACACTATTATTTCTTCAAATATTATCTGATCTATCTTTTTTTTCTTTCAAGGACTCTGATTCAATTTATATCATAACAATTCACTTCATGTGTCCCAACATCTCTCCTGCATTCCACGTAAATTCTTCTAATCTGTTCTAGTTCACTAATTCTATCCTCATCTTTTTCTAACATACAGTTGATTTCGTCCATTGATTTTTTTTTTTGTTTTGGTTGTGAAGATTTCATTCACAAAAGTCCCCTTTGAGCTGCTTCAAATATCTTAAATACTGTGCAAATAATTCCTTCTTTCTTTGCATGTATCTTTTTTTTCTCCTAAAAATAGACTAAACATAGATTTTCTAGACTGCGTGTGATAACTCCATGATCATAGACTTTGTTGTCGTTTACTGGTAACTGACTGTTATCCAGTATTCCCATCCACAGAGAGCTCTCCACCTGTGCTGGGTTAACTTGTACTGTATCCTGCACAACATGCTTGAAAAGTGATGTGAATAACCTGAACCCCATGAAGAAATGGCCTACTCCAAAGATTAATTAACTTCAGACATTACCAACCTAAGACCACTTTTTAAAAAATTTTTATTAAATCAAAATTATGTCCATTAGTGCAATCATGGAGCACTATGTACTGACTTCATATACAATCTGAAATATTTTCATCGAACTGTTAAACATAGCCTTCATGGCATTTTCTTACTCCCTATATGAAGACATTGGTATTCAGGAATTGGTAAGTTGCACCAGTACCCTTCTAAGATGCACCATAGGTGTGATTCCACCTATTGCCCTCTGTCCACCTATCCTCCCCTCCCCTTCCTTTTCCCCCGTATTCTTGTGCTATAATTGTGTTTTAGCCTTCATATGAAAGCTATACACCACTTTTGATAAAATTCACCATCCTGGCTCCACGCCGGTTGCACAGTGGTTATGGCCGCATACACCGAGGCTGCCGGGTTTGAGACTGGCCCGGGTCTGCTAAACAACAAAGACAACAACAACAAAATATCTGGGTGTTGTGGTAGGCTCCTGTAGTCCCTAGTGCCTGGGAAGCTGAGGCAGGAGAGTCACTTAAGCCCAAGAGTTTGAGGTTGCTGTGAGCTATGATGCGATAGCACTCTATCAACAGTGACATAGTGAGATTCTGTCTCAAAAAAAAAGGGGGGGCGTGGTCCTTCGACTCCCCAAGGTAATGTACGTCTGTGCTACGAATCTCTGATTTTCTTCTGATTTAACCTCACCTGAAGAGAGATCCCTGAATGTTTCGCTTAATTGTGGTAAGGTCTGCAAAGATATTCATTCAGCCTCTGAGGGCTTTTTGTTTTCATTCTTGTCCCCTAGGTCTGATAACTCACTCAAGATGAAAATTCACTTTGTTTTTCCTAAGGTGAAGACTAACCGCATGGCACTACCAGACTCCACGTTCAGCTTCCCTTCTGTTTGGCCTGGTAATTGCCATGTGTTTCTCCCCTAAGCTTTTCCACTCTTTCTCTGTCATAAACCCCAAATCTTCTGAACATATATACGAGTATAAATAAAAACCTATTTACCACTGGTGTGCAGAGGGAAGAGGAGTGGCAGTTGTCTGCATTGCTAATGTCTGTGTTCCAATCAAATCCTCTGAAAATGCCCAGTGTCATGTGCAAGGACAGAATGAGAACAGACAACATAAAAATGGCTGATTTAATAAGGCAATGGAAATACACGTAAATTTTATTCTTCTGAAATGTTCTTAGTCTGTGCTATAAAATTGTTCTCATAGTTTTACTTTGGGCTTAGGCATCTATCTTATTTTTATTATAATTTCTTCATTTTCTTTGCCACCATTCCCACACTGTGCAACTTTTACTGTCATGAGCAGAGGCAGGAGGAAGATGTTTCTGCAATGCACAAGTTCCCTTTACCAGCCTTTAGATAAATGAAATGAACAGATACACACGCCAAGAACATCCCCCCTTGCATCTATTAGGTTATAGACACTATGAAAAAGGGAATCACGTTTATTTTCCTCAACACTTTACACTCTGTGAGTGTCAGGCACACAGTAGATATTCCCGGTAGGCATTTTATGAGGAAGTTTGAGAGAAAAACCAGGGAATAGGGACAATGAATATCTGTGCAGTAACAGAAAACTGGATCCTAGCAGCAGGGTAGGAAAGTTTTGTGTAGACTTTATTTAGGGATTCGGTAAGGAAATCTTGAATGTGTATTCCATCCACTTTGCCACTGGATGTATGCTATTAAACAGAATTCTCAGAGAAACATTTAAAAAAATTCTTGGATATAATAAAAAATGGCAATTATCTCTATGTCACTTTGGAATTTGTACATTTCCTATATGAGGCTATATGCATAATACTTTATATTCTATTTACTTTTTTTCCCTGGGACATTCTGATATAATGATGTAAGATTTATCATTTCTGTTTTACACATGAGGAAACAGGTTCACAGAACCTGGCTCCGTGGGGTCGTGCTGCAAGCCAGGATTTGGCCTCAGGATTTATGTCTAAATGCAACTCAGAATTGGAAGGTGAAAAGCAGTCAGACATTACAATAAACACATTGTTCAGAAGAGTGTCACATTGTCAACCATATGAATATTTTTGCTTCTTATGGCTCTGCTGGTGTGGTCTGAACAGATTGTGATATGAAGCAAAATGGATGGAGAGTTGTGTTTAGTAATTTATCAATTAGTTTAATTATGCAAGTTCGTTTGTTATCAACTTACATGTTCCTTCAAACCAAAAATGGCTTTAGCCCTAGAAATAGCTATTACCAAATGTCACGCACGAATTTGCCCTGAGAAAGGGCTGCATGCAGCTTCACAAACTACTTCCCATGGATAATCATGCTGAGGACATTTTTATTTTCATTTGTGAAAAAATTCGTTAAAGTATGGACAGTCAGGAATTTATCTCAGATTTATATTTTTTTCCACAAAAGTTATTGTCAACTGTGTTTCCAGATCGACTCTGAGAGCACCTCGGTGACCGTGGAAGTGGGCGTGCGTCTGTGTACCCGGTGGGCACTGCCGAACTTGCCAGTTTAAATAGCCGTCAGAACCTGACTCCTGGGCTGTTTTGCTTCCCTGTGTTTAAATTGGCAACTTTAATGTTGCTTTACTACACTTTTGCATCTAATTGCCCAGGATTTTATATTAAGTGAAAAGTAATTTCTTTGGAAATATGCATTCAAAAATATAGAGAGAGTGATATAACGTAAAAAGAATTTGCAAAGGGCAAAAAGCAACTTTGACAGTTAATGTTTAGCTTTTTCTAATTTTATTTTCCACTAAAATGACTTTCCCCTTATGACTAATTATAATTCCAGTTAAAAATGTATTACTAAAGGGACTTTTGCATATCTTAGCCTAATCTTTTTTAAAGAATCAAATGACTGCTCCTGTTCAAAAATATTTGGGGAAAATATTAAATTTAAATGTAATAAAATAAGAAAAAAACAAAAGTGGTGAGCTCTTAGAAGAGTTTAAGCTACAATTCTCTGCTGATTCATTCAGGAACAATAATTTGCAAATTTATATAAATTTATATGTATATAAATATAATATGAATATATTTATAATATAAATAGAATAGAAATATGTTTCCATTCTATTTATATTATAAATATATTCATATTATATTTATAATACAAATATATTATATTATAATTAAATATAATTATAATATAATATAATTATATTCATAATTCATTCAGGAACAAAAATTCACAACTTTATATAAATTTATATTTATATAAATATATTTATATTATATTTATAATATAAATATATTATAATTATATTATATTATTATTCATAATTATAAATTAGTTTCCTGGACAGTCACACGAGTGCTTCTTTCTGCCTACCAGGTGGCCCCTTTACTCACCAAGTCATCTTCAGGTGGCCCCAGACAGCTAATCCAGCCAGCAAAGTGACTTACTCAAAATCAGAGAGCAATCAAGTCAGAAGACACATCAACCTCCTTAGTCAAAATTGATTCTCAATAAGTATATTGTTGCTTAAACATTTAAATCAGCAAGAAATGGCGAGTCTCTCTATTAAAATCAATATTATGTTAATATACTAAACAGGAACTATACCAGGAAACTTGTAAATGTTGAATTAGTGAAGATATTTAAATTTTTCCAAACTACATTTTCTTAAATAATATCGAAGAAAAATTTGCAGTTTTCTTCCTTTTTACTCTTTGGGTATATGTATAACAGTACTTAACAAGCCACCATGAAGATTACTCTAAATCATTTCATTTTTGAATGGAATCATCAAAATTTGACCCTCTCCTTTTTTACAGTTGTCGAATACAGATAACAGGTCTGAAGTTTGATTTCATGACATGCCATAATAAAGACTTGGGTTGAATTAGCCAAGAGCAATAAGAGGGGTTAATCTATAAATTTTAGAATGAAATGTTCTACAAAGTAAGTACATTATCAAAAATCATCAAAATTTTGGCTAGCAGTAAGTAAAATCAGTATCTGTTACTTTGTATACTTTTTGATAAGCACACCAGGTGTGCTTTTTTTGAGACAGTAGTAGATTTAGTAGAGACTTCACAGGTTATCTTTTTTAAAATTAATTTGTATTAAATCATCATTGTATACATTTATGGGGCACAATGTGGTGATTTGATATACAGTGTGGAATGCTTAAATCAAACTGATTAACATAACCATCACCTCACTTATTTTTCGTGTAAGGCATTTATAATGTACTCACAGTTGTTTTGAACTGTACCCTTGCTTTGTGCACCTTAGGTGAGATCCCACCAAACACCCTCCCTCCATGAGCCTGGCCCCGCCCCTCCCCTCCCTCTACTCTCCTCTCGTTTCTGGATTATATTTGTGTTTTATCATTAGTTCAATGTGTAATTGGTTATATATTGGTTTCATAATAGTATTGAATACATTAAGTACTTTTTTCCCCATTCTTGAGATATTTTACAAAGAAGAGTATGTTCTACCGCCATCCAGGTAAACATAAAAGATGTAAAGTCTTTGTCTTTTTATGGCTGCATAGTAATCCATGGTTTACATATACCAAAATGTGTTAATCCTTTTGTGGGTTCATGGGCATTTGAGCTGCTTCCACAACTTAGCAATTATGAATCGGACTGAAATAAACATTCTGGTTCAAATGTCTTTGTTGTAAAATGATTTTTGTTCATCTGGGTAGATGCCTACTAATGGAATTGAAGGATCAAATGTTAGGTTAACTTTTAGTTCCTTGAGAAATCTTCGAGGAAAATTCTTGAAGATATTAGTCTGGGAAAATATTTTATGAGGAACTTGTGGGAATCAAAGCAACACCAAAAATATATTATGAGGATCTGATCAAACTAAAAAGCTTCTGCACATCTAAGGGCACCGTAAGTAAAGCAAACAGCCTTCAGAAGGAGAAAAAAATTTTGGTTGTTATTTCCAACAAAGGTCTGATAACTAGAATCTAAAGGTTATTATTGGTTATTATTTCCAACAAAGGTCTGATAACTAGAATGTAAAGAGAACTCAAGTAAATCAATAAGAAAAGAACAAAAGAAACCCATTTCTTTGTGGGCAAGAGATTTAAACAGAAACTTCTCTGAAGATGACAGGCAAATGGCCAACAAACTCAGGAAAAATGGTCATCATCTTTAATCATTAGAGAAATGAAAGTCAAAAGCACTCTGAATATCACCTAACTCCAACAAGATTAGCCCACATCACAAAATCCCCAAATTGATGTGGAGAGAAGGGAACACTTTAGCACTTCTGGTGGGATTGCAAACTAAGATAGCATTTTTGGAAAGAAGAATGGAGGTCAACTTGCTTAGATTCCTACTCAATAAAGGAACTTCTTCAATAGTATCAGCGTGCATGGCCACCAAGTCATCACATATTCCCAGTGATTAGAAATTCAACTTTTCTTATTCTGATTGTGTGGTTCATTATTAGATGACTCTACATTTGTGATTCTTTCTGTGTTATTCCACAAAATAAAAAATCATACCGTTCTCTTAAATATGTATTATGCTTATAAATTTTTCAACAAGCAATTTCTAGCTCAGTTATTTTTATTGATGTGTGAGAACTTTTAAATGGTCCTTATTGAAACATGCACAGAGAGAGATAAAATACATTATTCCCTGAGGGTAAAGTCTGCCTTCAGCATTTAAAATACACATTCTCACTTCTACCAACTTTATATGGCAAAAAGCCATAATTTTGAAGAAATAATCTACAATTTTGTTATTTGTTTATCATAAGAACAGGAAACTAATAAAACTTGCAAAGATCCTAGACTTGATTGTTGACACTTTTTTTTTTAATTAAAAAACTGAGGAATAGCAGTTCTCCTTCCAAACACGGAGGCCCTGTTGGGAATAAGAGTACATAGCTCCCAGGAGCTTGAGCCCAGCCCGAATTCTATTTGAGTCAGCTCACCCCAGGCAAGTGGCTAGAAAGTGGCTAAAAAGAATCTATAGAAACCCTTCTGAATATCAGAAAGAAATGATTCAAAGATCATCTTGTAGGAATTTTGGCAGCTAATGGGGGAAATCATGAAGGGCGAATTGTTCTTTTATATATGTTTCCATTCATGGTTTTATATCAAGTTGTTCCTGGTGTAAGGATTTTTAATCTGGGCTCCTAGAAGACAGTATTAGGGTCTCTGGCACTTTAGTATTTGGAAAAAGCCTGATAAAGTAGGACCAGGTCTCCACACTGTAACAGAAACTCCCTTTTTTATGCTTTTATTTGTTTGTCAGGTTTCCAAATAAAAATGTATGTCCCAAAGAATTATCCTGCATCCTAAAACATTTTAAACAACTTCTGCATTTTCCTATGAGGACTTTCTCCTTTCCAGATAACAGATTCTCTACTATCATGTAAAACTGAAAGTCCTGAGTCGGAATTTTCACATAATTTTTTGTTTTCTGTTGGCTAAATTGTATTGAATATATTCAAATGCATGAATGGCATTGCCCACTTTGTATTTTGTATATCAATAATTAGACTTCATTTTATTATACTTTTAATTAGTTAATTAGCAATAAATTAATTGCAAACTATAAATTAATAAAAAAATAATTAATTAAAAATAAAAGTATATTAAAAATAAATGTTTTCCTTCTTTTAAACATATTGTATCAACTCCTCTCTCCTCTCTGGAAAACTGGAAATGGTTAAGCAGAAAATTGAGACTCCTTCTTATAAACAGGAAGCTCAGAGGCTTAGAATTTAAAATTAGGACAGTAGTAAAAGCCAACAAACAAAAAGCAAAGAAGTACCTTGTACAGAAAACTTTCCTACTACGTGAGCCCAGGACAAAAGCCATAAAATACAAATTTATATTAGATTATTTGACTTCATATTAAATGTAGAGTGAATGTTCCAAGTGGTGGAAAACTCTGTTTTATCTGAACCCATTCTTTCCAGGCATTACTCTGCATTGTTCAAAGGTAATGTTATGCGCGTATAGCATGATTGGCTGGAGAGACACAGTGCAGACCAGCACAGGGATTTATTTGCTTCAATCCCACATTCCTGCAATGTTTCTGTGGATGACTTTCAGATTAAAGTGGAAACAAAAACAGCAAAGTGACTCGTTCCATGATAAATGAATGTACCAAAAAACACGCTCCTGTTATGCCAGCCAGAATTACTGATTCAGGCTTGTCAAGAATAACATGAAAGAAAATAGAAAAGGGTTTCTTACAATGCCAATTTAATCAAAAGTTTCAAACATGCTATAAAAACATTTAATGGAAAAAAAATGAAGATACTCAGCTGTTTTTCTGACTGGGATGAGATAAAGTTTGGAGAAAATTTGAAGTCTGCACTTAAAGTGTACAGACATTTACTTAAATTTGTACCTCAAAATCAGGTCTTTAAATTGAATTACAATGCTGGTGCCTACCTCTCTACAAGGCTTTTTTTGTAAAATAAATTGAATTGCTATTTTTAAAGGTGTATCAATTGAGTTCAACTAGAATTTGGAGATTGGCTCAGAAGAATATGGGGCCATTCACCTCTAAAGTTGTTTAGCTGCAACCATCCCTGGATTAAAAAAAAAATACTACTATGAATTGGGCTTTATACACATAATTTATTGCATTTAACAGCCTGTCACAGTCTTCATTGTGCATACCACCCCTCTTTACAGACAAGAAAATCAATGCTCTGAGAACGTAAGCAACTTGACCAAATCATAGATCTAAAACTTGATGGAGCAAAATTTAAGTCCTGTATCTTTTGTTTCAGAATCATGCTTTCTCCATGTGCTACATCTAACAAATATTTTACTAAACAAGTGTTATCTTTATTATCACATAGTACATAAATATCCTGTTTTAGATTTGACTATATAAATTATCATCATTGTTCTAAAAGTTCACCAACAGATGACAAAGCATTAAGCAAAAGCAAATACACAAAATGATCCCATAGGATATGATGTTTTATTCTATGTTAATACAGTTGTTTTAGGAAAATTGTTATGGGAATCTAATCAAAAGGTGATAATAGATGACAGAATGGATACCATTACTTTTACATTTTGTTGGTTGAAATTGAATTTTGCACCTTTAGAGTCTGAAACTTTTTCTATAGAAATAATTAATCCTCAAAGGAAAATATAAACCCTTGTAGGCATATTATGTTCCTTTATAAATAGCAAACTCCATGGGAGTTTCTGATGTCATGTTACAACTTTGTTTAAATCCCATGAATGAAAAGTGTGTTATAATAAATGCAAATGACATGGTCACCTATAGCTAGGAGAAATTTATGTTTGTTGGCCTTCAGCCGATACTATTATTTTATATATACATATATATGTATATATAATCATACACACACGTGTAGACATATGTATGTGTATCTATGTATGTAAGTGTATAAGTGTATGTGTGTGTGTGTGTAATGTATATTTCCTATTCACAAATGGAAATTAAAACACAAGTTTAGTCAGTGTTTTGCAGCCAACACATTGTCATGATGGAAGTAGGTCCTCAGGAAAGTTCGACTGAATGAATGAGTGCTGAATTTCTGAAGATAAGGATCTCTTAGTTTGAATAGAAAATTGAAACTCATGATACAGTGGATTTTGCTTCTTTATACTTTCAACAAAAATTGCTTTGAAAGGGAAACAAAATAAAATTATATATGTACAGACTGAAAGACTTTATGATTTTATGTAATATTACTTATTTTTATCAAAACGTGTAATACATCATAGATATTACAGAATGTCTTCAACTTTATTATGTTTCTTTAAATTTTTGAAGATGCTTAAAATATTTAAAATACACTAAATATATGACTTAGGAAGATAAATTATATATGTATGTGTATATGTATATATGTATATACAGGTACATATTTTATATATATGAGAAATGCAGTTTATACAGAAGAATATCAACTAATAAATATAAAGGATATGACAAAAATAGAAACATTAACACTTTGCAATTCATAATAACTGATTTTGGTAAGGACCAGTCTTAGACGATATAAACCACTGGCTGAAAGAAAAAGAATGCACCCACCTTGTCACAAGATAGCAATTCTTCACTTCCTATTTAAAAATATGCACACATCCCCATTTATAATATACACACCTATCAGTTATGACCATAATTAAATCATTAAAACTAGCATCCCCAGAAGCCAAACGTGGTGGCTTGGACCTGTAATCCTAGTACTCTGGAAGGCCTAAGTGGGTAGATTGCCTAAGCTCAGGAGTTTGAGACCAGCCTTAACCAAAGCAAGACCCCATCTCTACTAAAAAAAAAAATAAAAACTACCTGAGCATTGTGGAGGGCGCCTGTAGTCCCAGCTACTCGGGAGGCTGAGGCAAGGGCAAGGGGTTTACTGGAGCCCAAGTGTTTGAGGTTGCCGTGAGCTATGATGCTACAGCACTCTTAAAATAATAATAATAAAATAAATAAATAAATACGAAAAAGTAGCTTTATCAGTAATGGAACAACAAACAATTATGTGACTCCTGTTATGATGCTCTAAGTATGTTACATCTTACCAAAGACGTAGTATTCTTATCAAAAATGCATTACATGTCTTTAAGGATGCAATGTGACAACTCCAGAATAGGGTTCTCTCTAATAACAACCATGGTGGATGCTTCAAAACTTCAGTGTTATGGAAATTCGAGTAAACCAAGCCACCACCCAAATAAGAATCTATGCTCTGATGGACTGAAGAGACACAATTTTAAAAAGAAGAAAAAAGAAATAAGCAAATATCATGTGTAAGCCTCGATTTCACCCTAGATCAAAAAAAAATTATGAGAAAATAGCAGCATAATTAAATCTGCATATCAGGTATTACTCAGTTATAACTGATTTTCATATGTGTGATAAAAAGTGTCGTGATTTCTACAACAAACATTTAAAGGGCTTAGAAAAATAGCACAGCCCTCTGTGCGTACGTGTGTGTGTGCACATTATAAGTAGATAGACGTACAGATGTTGACGGACAGGAATAGAAGGATAGATTCAGAGTTAATGACAGACAAAATGCTGAAGTGAAAACATTCACGGCAGGTGAACATGAGCGAAAGGTATTCATTAGTATTTTTTGTAGTTTATTTCAATTTTTTTATAGGTTTGAAAGTTTTTCAAAATAAAAACCTTGGGCCTGCTATGTAGCTGTCTCTCTTCCATTCCACAGTTGAAGAGCCTGGAAGCAACAGAAGCAAAGAGGCAGTTCACCAAAACTGAAAGATGAAAGCCAGCAACGGGGGCTCGCACCTGTAATCCTAGCACTCTGGGAAACCCAGGCAGGTGTATTACTGGAGCTCATGAGTTTGATACCAACCTGAGCAAGAGTGAGACCCTGTCTCAAGGGTACATGCTGATCTACTAAGAGTGGAATATAAATATCTTAACATAATAACTAAGAAAATGCAGTAATGATGAAAGTATTTCAAATTGTATAGAAAACAAGCACATTGTACCCCATAATTGTATTAATGTAAACAACTATGATTTAATTAAAATAAATGAATAAATAAAAATACAAAAGAATAAAACCAGGTGTTGTGGCAGGCACCTGTAATCCCAGCTGCTTGGGAGGATGACACAAGAGGCTAGCTTGAGCTCAAGAGTTTGAGGTTGCTGCCACCATACTCTACCCAGGCAAAAGAAAGAAAGAAAGTCTCTCTCTAAAAAAAAAAGGAAGAGAAAGAGAGGAATGGAGGAAGGAAGGAAGGAAGGAAGGAAGGAAGGAAGGAAGGAAGGAAGGAAGGAAGGAAGGAAAAAACGGGAAAGATGGAAGGACTAAAATCAAATCACTTACTCAGAACTGACAGTAGTGTTTGGTGACTTCAGGTGCATTTTACAACAGAAGTCACTGAGGAATATGCAGAGTGCCCCACCAGAAATACCCTGCATTTGTGCATGGCGAAGCCAGAGGTACTTTTTGCAGAGTCTGGCCTGGAGTTAGAACGAAGCCCTCAGAAGACGTGCAGTGATGGGTCCCATCTTCCTACCGTCTCAGCAGCAG
Source organism: Arctocebus calabarensis (assembly GCA_963573935.1). Taxonomy (NCBI): domain Eukaryota; kingdom Metazoa; phylum Chordata; class Mammalia; order Primates; family Lorisidae; genus Arctocebus; species Arctocebus calabarensis. Next base: position 23,169 of record CAUYON010178988.1, read on the forward strand.
AACCACTAACAAATGGGCAGGAGTTAACAGGTGGGTAGGAGTGGACAGAATGGTGCTGGGTCACTGGATTCAATTTGTACCGAGGCAGAGTGCCTTGTGCCTGTCACCCTCAGTTATGTACTGGATGCTTCCCTTAGAATGGCTATAGAGGACACCAGAGAAAGCTGTGAGGGCAGACGGTCAACTACCACGACTGTATCTGGAAAACGATAAAACCCTTTGGTTGCACGTCTACTCAGAAAATGTATCATTTTAGATGAGCGAAATTGATAAATACTAAATAGAGAAAGTTTTGTGCCCGCTTAGCAACCAGCAGCAAAGAATCCTTAGATTTTGTGTCCTCCAGTTCAGCACCATCTGCCAACTCGTCCCTCAAAACCAAGGGTATACTCATGCTTATAAAAACCAGAATCAAAGTAGCAGAGCACTTGGAAGGGATGTCACTGCTCAGAATTATGTTGGCATTTCCATGGGCCTACAGAAATGCTTACATTGTTATTCAATGGGAAAATATACAATTTTTTTTTTTTTTTTTGTAGAGACAGAGTCTCACTTTATCGCCCTGGGTAGAGTGCCGTGGCGTCACACTGCTCACAGCAACCTCCAGCTCTTGGGCTTAAGCGATTCTCTTGCCTCAGCCTCCCTAGTAGCTGGG
>CAUYON010178989.1:0-95610 GCA_963573935.1 Arctocebus calabarensis
GAACAATGTCCCTAATGAATATAGATTTTAAAATACCAAACAATATATTAGCAATTACTGAACAATATCTAAAAAGAATCATAGACTATGATCAAATATTAAGTAGGGCTTATTCCAGAGATGCAAACCTGGTTCATTTGAAAATTAATCAGTGTAATCTACCATATTAACAGGTTAAAAAAACCCACATAATATATTAATTGATACAGTAAAAGCATTTGTCAAAATTCAACACCCAGTAATAAAAAAAATCTCTTAGAAAACTAAAAATAAAATGGAGCTTCCTCAACCTGATAAAGACTATCAATAAAAATCTTATACATAACATCACATTTAAAGGTGAAATTTTGGGGCTTGGTGCCCATAACACAGTGGTTATGGCACCAGCCACATATACCAAAGTTGGCAGATTCGAACCTGGCCTGGGCCAGCTAAAACAACAATGACAACTGCAACAAAAAACAGCCAGGTTTTGTGGTGGTCACCTGTGATCCCAGCTACTTGGGAGGCTGATGCAAGAGAATTGCTTTAGCCCAAGAATTTGAGGTTGCTGTGGGCTGTGATGCCACAGAACTCTACTGAGGGCAACACAATGAGACTCTGTCTCAAAAATAAATAAATAAATAAATGTGAGATTTTGAATGATTTTTCCCTAAAATTATGAACAAGACAAGGCTATCCACTCTTATCACTTCCGCCAGCATAGTCCAGGAAGTTCTAGCCAGTGCAATAAGGCAAGAAAAGGAAACAGATTAGTAAGAAGAAAGTAAAAATGTCCCTGTTTTTATCTGACATGATTGTTTATGTAGAAAACCCTAAGGATCCAAAAAACCAGAAGCAAAACTCTTAGAACTAATAGATGAATTCAGCAAAGTTGCAAGATACAAAAAACAATCATATTTCTGTATGCCAGTAATAAACACATGGATACCCAAATTAAAACTATTACAATTATTCAAAAGAAATGAATATTACAATTATTCAAAAGAAATGAAATATTTCAGTATAAATCTAACAAAAATATATAGGACTCGTATACTGAAAAATATAAAACACTAATGCAAGAAACAAAGATCTAAGTACATGGAGAGGTTTGCCATGCTCATGCTTTGGAAGACTCAACATAATGAGTTGTAAGTTCTCCCTCAATCAATATACAGGTTTAAAAAAGCACTCATCAAAATCCCAGCAGGATTTTTTAAAATAGATATAGACAGGAATATTGTAAAATCTATGTGAAAAAGCAAAAGAACTAGAATAGCTAAAATAATTTTTAAAAGTAATAAAGTTGGAGGAAAAAGTATATTCAATTTCAAGACTTAGTAAATAGCTTACATAATCAAGAATGTGTGTTATAGGCAGAGGAACAAACACATAGGCCAATGGAACAGAACAGGAAACTCAAAAATAGACCTACACAAATAGGCCAAACTAATTTTGACAAAGAAGTAAAGGCAATTCAGTGGAGGAAAGAGAGTAATTTCTTTATTTTTTTTGAGACAGACCATCAAGCTGTCCATCACCCTGGGTAGAGTGCTGTGGCATCACAGCTCACAGCAACCTCCAATTCCTGGGCTCAAGCGAATCTCCTGCCTCTTCCTCCCAAGTAGCTGGGACTACAGGTACCCGCCACAACGCCTGGCCATTTTCTGGTTGCAGCTGTCATTGTTGTTTGGTGGGCCCAGGGCTGGATTCGAACCCGCCAGCTCAGGTGTACGTGGCTGGCGCCCTAGCCTGTTGAGCTACAGGTACCGAGCCGAAAGATAGTAATTTCAACGTTGCTGGATGCTGGAACAGTTAGACATTAGTAGGCCAAAAAAAAAAAAGAAAGAAAGAAAGAGAGAGAGAGAGACAGAAAGAAAGAAAGGAAGAGAAAGAAAAGAAAAACCTTGACATAAATCTCCTACCTTGTACAAAAGACAAAACGTAACTCACGTAAGTGTACAATGTGGCACTAAAAAACTTTCAGAAAAAATATAGAAGAAAAGTCAAAGAATTCTTAGACTTGACAACAAAAGTACAATCCATAAAAGGAAAAATTGATAAATGGGACTTCAACAAAATTAAGAACTTTTGTTCACTGGAATGTGCTAGTAAGATGAAAAGACAAGCTAGGAGGAAATATTTGCAAACCACATATCCAATAAAAAATAATATCTATAATATATAAACAGCTCTCCGAATTCAGTTTAAAAAAATTTACAAACGAGGAAACAACTGGTAACGATATGACCTTATATCCCTAGAAAACTCCAAAGATTCAACGGAGAACTCCTAGAATGGATAAATAAACTCAGTCAAGCCTCAGGTCACAAAATAAATGTGCGCAAATCACTAGCTTTCTTGTACGCCAACAAAACTTAAGCTGAGAATCAAATCAAAGATACAGACCTTTCACAGTAGCCAAAAAAGAATAAAATACCTGAGAATACACTTAACAAAGGAGGCGAAAGACCTCTATAGGGAAAACTATGAAATGCTGAGGAAAGAAATCTCGGAGGATATAAATAGATGGAAAAACATATGTTCATGGATGGGCAGAATCAACATTGTTACAATGGCCATATTACCCAAAGTGATTTACAGATTCAATGCAATCCCCATTAAAATACCAAGGGCATTTTTTCACAGATCTAGAAAAAATAGTTCTATGCTTCATTTGGAATCAGAAAAGACCCAGAATAGCCAACGCAACCTTATTCAATAAGAATGAAGCAGGAGGCATCACTTTACCAGACTTCAAGCTATTCTACAAAGCTGTAGTAACCAAAACAGCATGGACTGGCACAAAAACAGAGACATAGGCCAGAGCAGGGAACCCAGAGGTGAAACCATTCTCATATTCCCATCTGATTTTTGACAAAGCAGATTAAAAACATACACTGGGGAAAAGAATCCTAATTCAATAAATGGTGCTGGGAAAAATGAATAGCCACACGTAAAAGACTAAAATAGGATCCACACTGCTCACCACTCACAAAAATTAATTCATGATGGAAAAAGACTTAAACCTAAGGCACGAAATTGTAGGAATTCTAAAAGAAAATGTTGGAAAAACTCTTATAGATATCATCAGCCTAGGGAAAAGAATTTGGAAGAAGACCCCAAAAGTAATCACAGCAACAACAAAAAATAAACAAATGGGACTTGATCAAATTAAAAAGTTTCTGCACAGCCAAGGAAATGATCAATAGAGCAAATAGACAACCTACAGAATGGAAGAAAATATTTGTATGCTGTATATCTGGCAAAGGGCTGGTAACCAGAAACCAAGAACTCAGATTCAGCAAGAAAAAAATCAAACAACTCCATTAAAAAGTGGGCAAAAGACATGAATAGAAACTTTTCAAATGATGATAGTCTAATGCCCAACAAACATGTGAAAAATCTCTTCAGGGAAATTCACATCAAAACTATAATGAGATGTCACCTAACTCCAGTGAGAATGGCTCTTATCAAAGAGTTCCAAAACAAGGAACTCAGAGGGTTGGGCGCCGGCCCTATATACCGAGGGTGGCGGGTTCGAACCCGGCCTCGGCCAAACAAATAGCTGGGCATTGTGGCGGGCACCTGTAGTCCCAGCTACTTGGGAGGCTGAGGCAAGAGAATTACCTAAGTCCAGGAGCTGGAGGTTGCTGTGAGCTGTGTGACACCACGGCACTCTACCGAGGGCGATAAAGTGAGACTCTGTCTATACAAAAAAAAAAAAAAAGAGTTCCAAAACAACAAGTGCTGGTGTGGTTGCTGAGAGAAAGGGACACTTACACATAGAGTTCAGCTTCTATGGAAAGGGATATGGAAATTTCTCAAGAACCAAAATTAGACCTACCATTTGATCCACTACTAAGGAGTTACCCAAAGGGAAAAAAATCATTTTATCATAAAGACACGTGCACTCAGATGTTTATAGCAGCACTATTCACAATTGCAAAGATGTGGAAACAACCCAAGTGCCCATGAGTACCTAAGTGAATTAAAAAAATGTGGTATATGTGTATCATGGGAAACTGCTCAGCCACAAAAAAGAATGGTGATCTAGTAACTTTTATAACAATGTGGATGGAACTAGAAAACAAACACCACATGAACTCAATACTAAATTGGAACTAATTGATCAACACTTCACCCGCATGTATGTAAGTAAAACTTAATGGGAAGCAAGTAGGGAAAAAGGAAGGAAGGGTTGAGTTAATTCACACTTAACTGGTATAATGCACACATTTAGGGTAAAGGGCATACTTATAACTTTGACTTAAAATGTACCTTAGCAAATTTGGTAACTCAAATGTTTGTACTTCTGTAATATTTTGAAAAAAAATTTTTAATGTAGAGAAGCAACAATAAAAAACATTTTACAGAATATCCCATCACCAAAAGACAACCACGATTGCCATTTTGAAAAGCCAAATGGGAAGGATGGCGTCTGTGGCTCAAAGGAGTGGGGTGCCAGCCCCATATGCTGGAGGTGATAGGTTCAAGCCTGGCCCCAGCCAAAAACTGCAAAAGAAAAGAAAAGAAAAGAAAAGAAAAAGACATGAACTGATACCTCAGCAAAGAGGATACATAGATAGCAAGTTAGCACATGAAAAGCTATTCAACATCATTTATTCATTAAGGAAATGTAAATCAAAACCACAATATGATATTGCTACACACCTATCAAAATGGCTAACATAGACGGGGTGCAGTGGCTCATGCCTGTAATCCTAGCATGCTGGGAGGCTGAGGCAGGAGGATCACTTGAGCTCAGGAGTCCTAGACCAGCTCGTGCAAGAAAAAATTGGTGGGTGCAATGGTGCATGCCTTTAGTCCCAACTACTTGGGAGGCTGAGATAGGAGGATCACTTGAGCCCAGGAGTTAGAGGTGGTAGTGAGACACGATCATGTCACTGCAGACTAGCTGGGCAACAGAGCAAGACTCTGTCTCAAAAAAAAGAAAAGAAAAGAACAGAAAAGAAAAGCCAAATGCTGGATCATGCATATATTGCTGATGTGAAGATAAATGTAAAATGGTACAATCATTCTGGAAAACATTTTAACAGTTTCTTAAAACACTAAACATGCAACAATCATGTGACCTAGCAATTTCATCCCTAGGCATTTCTCCAGAAGTGAAAGCCTATGTTTACACAAAAACCTGTATACAAATGTTCATAGTAGCTTGTAATAGCTCAAAACGGGAAATAACTCAGATGTCCTTTGATAGGTAATTGGTTAAAGAAATCGTGACACCTGATACCACACTTAACTCAGCAATAAACAAGAACGAACTTGACACATGCAACGACTCAGATGAATCACCAGAGAATTATGCTAGGTAAAAAACGCCAATCCCAGCGATTGTATGTACTATCAATATATGATTTCATCTATTCAACATGTTTGAAATAACAAAATTACAGAAATGGAGAATAGGAGTTAAGGAAGGGAGCAAGGTGGGAAGAAACTGTATGGTTCTAAAAAAGGAAACATTGGGATCCTTAAGTGATGGAATATTCTTTTTGTTTTTTTTTTTTTTGAGACAGAACCTCAAGCTGTCGCTCTGGGTAGACTGTCGTGGCATTACAGCTCACGGCAACCTCCAATTCCTGGGCTCAAGCGAGTCTCCTGCCTCTGCCTCCCAAGTAGCTGGGACTACAGGCACCCGCCACAACGCCCGGCTATTTTTGTTTGGGTTGCAGCCGTCATTGTTGGTTGGCGGGTCCAGGCTGGATTCGAACCCGCCAGCTCAGGTTTACATGGCTGGCGCCTTAGCCCGCTGAGCCACAGGCGCCAAGCCAAGTGATGGAATATTCTATATCTTGACTATATGAATGCCAATATCCTGATTGTTTGATTATACTTTAGTTTTGCAAGATGTCACATTGAGGGAAAACGGATTCATGTGAATCACTGTATTATTTTTTACAACTGCATGTTAATCGACAATTATCCCCAAATAAATGTAAGTTAATTAAAAATGCAAGAACCAAGAAATGCTCTTTTCTGTGGGTTCTAAACACTCCCCACTAAAGCAGAGGATAAAAAGAACTATTGTGCTTCCATAACTGGGGATAGGGGGTATGTAGCAGGTGAGGAAAGGCAGGGGATACAAAAAAAATCCTCTGGCTGCCCAAATATAATTTTGCTGCACGTAAAATGGACAATGAAGGCTAGAGAAACTGTGACTGGGAAGAAGTAAAAAAGACAAAAGTCTGGTGTATGCTGTATATGGAGATCGTCGGGGAGGCAATATACACTGCAGAGTTACTAAAGGTTAAGATTTACGCAAGGAACAGAAGCAATCCGCCTTGGGACCCACAGGCTCTTGACTTTGACCATGCGTACAATGCTCGTTCAACAGGTGCCCATTTTCAAGTTTACTAGACTTTAACAAAGAGGGCCTAGGGCGAAGGCTCCCCTGGGTGTTTCCCAAATCTAATAAGAGCTACCATTTAGCGCACACCCTCTGTGTGCCAGGCGCCAGGCCATCTGCTTATGGCACACTCGCTCGGTCCTACCCACAGAGTGTGCTGCTATCCCCATACCCCAGACCAGGAAGCCCAGGCTCAGGCTACAGCAGCAGGGGCAGGCCGAGCCCAGACCTTTTGCTCTGGACCACTCTCTCACCTCTCCCTGTATGATGCTGTCATCCATAAAGACTTTCATGCTTTTACTGTGGGAGGGAGGCATTGGCCCCAGCCCCTCCCCAGAGCAAGATAATTACATTTCTCAGGAGATATTTTTGGGCCAATTAAATCAGAGAGGCTGTTAGTGCTAATATGTAATTGGTTTTAAAATCAGCAGACTTGCCTAGCTCAAGATGACAATATTTAAACAGCAAAATGCCCCCATCCTGAGTGGTTCTTGTAAACCACGATGCCATGGCCTTCTGTAGCTGCAGCCGCCTTCTGCCAGTTCCCTCCTTGAAAGCAGTGGCTCAGCTCTAATTGGCTGCTGGGATAAATATTTACGGGACTGTGTAAATGGAGAACATCTGTGTCTGAGGTCTGGTCTCAGGATCTCCACGGCAGCACCCAGGACAGCCAGGGGGCTGGGGGCTCTCCAAGCTGCCCATCCTTCTTCTGCAAATTGACAAGCGCTGCAATCTTCCAGACTCAGGGCCAAATGTCTAATTAAATTCTCAGACCAGGACAACGGTGTTGGCTCCTCCTGGGTTCAGGAAGGCTCTGCAGCATCCAGGCTGGGTGTGGAGGGAGGCCCTGAGAGGATGTGCAGGCCCCTTTGGAGACCTCAGGCTCATCTTAGAGTCCCACCCTTGTCTGAGGGCTGCTGGGGAGGGACAGGGACCTGGTGCTAGCCCTTGCTTCCCCACTGATACCTCTAAGGATGGGAAACTGCTCAACCTGTGGGAGATGCAACCTCTTCTGTTCAGTGAGGATGAAATCCCCCCTCATAGACACAGTGAGGACATACGACAACAAGGGACTGCAAACACCTGGGCAGGGCCGAGTACAAAGGGAGACCAGGCCACACGGCAGCTTTTAAGATCAGTGCAAGTGGGTCTCAGCCCAGGCTGCAAGTGAAAATACCAGGATGGTTTAAAAATAGATTCCTTGGCCCCACTCCTGTACCACTGGAAAATCACCGGGGCCCAGGAATCTGTTTTGTTTTGTTTTTTTAAGGAAGGCTCTAGACGATGCTGATGTCGTCAGCCAACAATCCCAGTCGGTAGCCAGGGCTGAGTCACACTGACCTCAGCCCACCTGGCTTTGGACAGGAAGCCCTCCTGAGTTATGGCGGGTTGGCGATGCTGCTTACACATCCCTCAGGACTCTGTCGGAAATGCTCCTTGGGATTTAGCCTGCATTCCCTAATAGCAGGGCCCCAAGAGGACAGTGGCAGAGGCCTGCGGGTGACCAGGCTGCCTTCAGTGATGGCATTGCATATACTCCTGCACCCTGCCCGAGCAACTCTGTGTGGCAAGCCCCACGTTGGGGCTGTGAGGATGCAGCAGGCATCCTCGTGTCCCTTCATGCAAGCTGTGCCACCATGGTGGTTCCTGGACCTCCTCAAGCTCTGTCCCCTCAGTGTCTTAGCAGAGGGTTGGACAGGACAGCCTGGGAACTCACAGGGTGGACAAGTTCCTACCCTGCTGGGCCTTGGTTGAGAACCTGGGAATATGTTTTGTCTGAGCTCAGGGTCCTCAGTCTAGACCTCCACCAGGATGAAAGGAGCTTGGCTTGGCGGAGGCCTGGTGCTGGCAAGCTCCTGCCTGGCCCAGTGCTCATGGGCACTGTTCCGTACCCAGGTCCTGGGAAGGGTTTGGGGACCTCAGGTCTTCAGCTCAGAGGGTTGAGAGCAATTCTGCAGTGTTAGGGGGATACTGCTGTGGGCCAAAAAGAACCTCAGCCCCAACACCACAGATGGGAACCCACATCTTTCTAAAAGTTAAGGATTTGGGAGCATCTTGGCAGTGGACCACATCCCCATGGGGCTCGTGGGCTCTCCCATCCACTACCATTCCCGTGTGCCCTGAGGGCTCACCCTTCTCCTTTCCTCCTTCCTAAGCCTTCCTCCTCCATAGCACGTGCCTGAGGACGGGCCAGACCCCTGCACAGCTCACCTCTGCTGTAAGTGTTTCCATATCCTCTGCCTCCCTGAGGGGTCCACTTCCTTCAGTTACATCCACCAATTCTGGCTGAACCTGAACCTGAGGACTGAATATTGTGTATGTGGGGGTGGGGTGGGGAGGGGATATTGCATAACAATGCTAACTATCTTCTCCTAAAATTCATGATCACCAACCCTCATATAAGAGCCTAACACAGTCCATGAATCTTATCATGTTCCCTAAGTTCTCTTTCCCACTTTCCAGGAGGCAATTTCATACATTCCCTTTGCCTGCAGAACCCTGCTCCTTGCCTCCCCCAGCTTACCCTGCAACTCCGATGGTCTTAGACCAGGAACTGCCAGCTGGGATCCTCCCCATGCTGCTGCCACCACAGGCACAGTCCCTCGGGCCTCAGGCCTACGCTTTCTGTTTCTCCCTGTACCAACAAAAGGTCTCGTATTCTCTGGGTTTCAGCTTCTTCTGGCTTTGCAAGGATCCCTTCCTCAGTTTGTCTCCTCTCTCTTCACCAATCCCTTGTACTGAATTCCTTCCACACACTTGCCTCTTCTCCTGAAAATACGTCCCTTGGCCCACATCCTCAGTCAGCAGCTCCTCTACTTTGTGCTCTTTGTAATATGAAAATGTCTGAAAAAAGTCAACCATACTTACCGTTGATGACCACCATGTTAACAATCTCCAGTGCTGGTCCATAGCATGGAACCATTCATTCTTCCCGCTATTCAGTCTGACCCTTGGCAAGCTCATCGAGGACGCCAGGACTGCCACCCCCCTGTCTCCTCTGTGTCCTGTTCTTCCTCCGGCTCTCATTGGAATTCCACGTGGAAGGGTGAGGATGAAACTTTGTGATTCATCTCCTGGTCTCCTTCTCAGTCCCCTTGGTGTCTTCCTCTACCTGACCTCCAGGCCCCCGTTCTTCTTTCTGTTCCTAGATGATCTCATCCAGGTCCATGACTCTAGACATTATTTATGTGCTGATGGCTCTCAAATGTCTAACTCTGTACTGACCTCTCCCTGGAGCTCCAAACACATAGATCAAACTCGACATCTCAGATACGACGACCTCAGAAGGGACATCTCCATTCTGTACCCTTCCCCATCCTGTTTCCCATCTCAGTAAATGGCACCACCATCCACTCAGTGGCTCAAATCACACACCCACGAACCTCTCTTGTTTCTCTTCTCTTTCTTAATGCTTTGAATATATCTAGATCCCACCTTGTCTTCGCACCATTGCTCTCAACCCTGGCCCAAGCTGTCCTAATCTTTCACTTGGAAACCGAAGTCATTTCCTAAATGGTGTCTCTGTGGGGCCGGGGCTGGAGGGCTCCGTGAAGGATCTGGGTCTCCAGCTGTGCAGACTAACCAGTGCTAACTGGATTAATCAGGTCGTCCACAGGGAGGTGTATGTCCCGGCCCTTCTGTCCTGCTTCCTCAGAACAGCACTTCCATTCAGAAAGCCAGATCAAGTGCCATTAACAAATTAATTCCGATCAGCGCAGCTCAAGCACTTAGACCTTAAGGCAATCCCACTGGGCCTGGAGGGAGGTGTCCTGGGCCTGGCCTGGTAATAAAGTGGAAGTGATGCTGGAAGCAGAGGCGGTTATTTTGATGCCTGTCTCTGTCCCTGGAGGGGAGAGGAGTGGGTTTGATTACACTGTGGTTTCCTGAGGGAATTAACTCACTTTTGAATGATAAGTTATTAATCTCCCAATGTGGCAGTCAGGTCCCTGAGGACGGATGGCCCTCACACCTCCCTGCAGCCCCCACAGCCTCCTATTTAGGACCAAGCATTTGGAGGGTGCCCAATCATTGGATGAAAGAATGGTTAATTGGTAAGTGGGAAATAAGTCTGGGGCTGGTATCACTCATCGCCCTCATTCTCTTATTTAACCAATGTAACCAGGCCCCTGCCATGTTTGGCACAGCAGAAGCAGGACTTAAATCAAATAGGCAAGGCCCCTGTCCTCCCGGACCTCACAGAGTGCAGGGGGAAGACGGATGATCAGTAAGAATCCAACAAACAGAAAGCTTCCCTCAGAGAGGGAGCAGCACACTCAGGATGGGGGACAGGGTAGGGGACAGCGTGTGCAGACGGGAGGGAGGGCTGCTCAAGGAGGGCATGGAGCCAGCACACCTAAGCAGAGCCCTGCATGCCACAATGAGCCAGTCAGCTCAGCAGGAAGAACCTGCTCAGGAGAGGGGCCAGAAAATATAAGTGCCTGTTTTTAGACAGCTAAGTCGCAGTTGGTCCAGAGTGGCCATCATTGCCAGCAGCTGGGGTCCTAACGGTCCAGGTTGGGCATCTCCCTGCTGAGTGGCCAACTGTGTGCAGGGTTGGTTCACCTGCCTGAGTGCCACCTTCCTTCCCCCTGTCCAAACCCCCTCACTCCTAGCACAGGGCTTTGATCCATTCCCATCTCTTCAATAGGGCCTTTCAAAATCCCAACTGGAAGGTCCCTCTTCCTCTCTGAAGCCCTGGAGCACTTATCTAACACCTGCTGTTTCTATGGCCTTGTATACATCCCACAGCCGTGTATTAGGAGCTCCTCCCCCCATACCTGGGCTGCTCACAGGCAAGGGCCTCGCCCACCTCTGACTCTCACACCCCCAGCCCTGGTCACCAGTCACAGATACACAGAGAGTCTGACCCGATTGCCTGACCCAGTGGAGGTCCAAGGGGCAGAGGGGGACTCATAGAATTCTTGCTTCTCCTCGCAAGATCTTTGATGGGGGCAAGGAAGGAGGGCACTCCATCCAGCCCCTGGCCTTGATTTTGAAAAGTAGCTTTGTGGAAGGATGATATAAATTTTAAAAATATTGCTGGCTTTCTTATGGAAATGCTTGGAGATTTTCACAAGGACAGCAGCCAGAAAGAAGGAGAAAGGCCAGCTTGAAGAGGAAAAGCCTTGGAACAGACAAATCACATGAAGGAGGCAGCTAACTACATTCCTGGAGGCAGGCTCTGCCCTAGTCACGCAGACTCTCAGTGAGCACCTGCCCATCCCACCAGCGAGGCACAGCTGCTCCCTCCAGCCACCTTCCTCTGGCTAGAACCTCCCCTCCCCCAACATTCCCAGATAGCTCACAATCCCAGAGCTAGTTATTCTCACCAGAAGCTGTAATACTGTCAGACAAAAAACAGAGGGCACAGGGTGCCTTCAGTATCAAGATGCCTCAGCTGACCACAGGACCTGCCGCGGGTCCTGGGCAGGAGCGAGGGTGTCCTGAGCTGCTGGCTGGGCTGATGCAGACGAAGCCATGGAACCAACCGCATGGAAGGGAAGCAGATGGGCATGAGAATGAATGAGATGGATGTGGAGAGGCACCGGGCACTGCTGCTAACCTTTCACGAGGACTGTCCTGGCCTCTGCCCACTCGCTCCTCCCGTCTGATGTCAACAGGCCGATTGGAGGCAGGCGCTCGTCCTCGTTGGAAGCCATTTTGACTATCTTTCTCAACTGAGTGAACAGATCCCCCTCACTGAGACGGCGGAAATTAATGACAACATCCAAGACAAAGAACTGTAGGGGAGACAGGTCAAACATGTCACTTATGGGTGTGATCCGAGGCGGCAGGCCTCCACTCATCCTTTGCAGGGGAGACTGGGATGAGTGGTCAGGCCCAAGGTTTCCAAGGCATTGGGTGGTTTCCAGTGGTCTTAACTTGGGACCAACCTAGTGCTATTGACTGTGCTGCATTCCTTCCAAGCTGCCCACAATCAAAGAAGGTAAGATTAAACTTAGCTAAAAGAAGACTTGCTATGTGGGTCCTAGTTCATGTACAACCCTTATGTTGTAGGGAATCAAGTGTAAATTGATACAACTGCAGCTGGAGGATAGTGTCTATCAAAATTAAAAATGTACATAGCTATGACTGAGCAATTGCTCTTATAAATGCATGTATTTGCCTAAGGCTCAGAGAAACATACCTGTGTGCCTGGAAGACATGAACCATGTGCACCTCAGCCTTATTGGCAATAGCAAAATGGTTCTCCAGGAACGGGGTGGCTGAGCAAAATTTAGTGTCCTCATCCAGTGCATGTCTATCCAGCCATTAAAAAGACCAAACTAGCTCTAGACAGAACTATGGGGATACACATGGTGAGTGGAGAAAAGCAGCAAGCTAGGGAATCATATGCAGAAGAGGGTTAAAATGGAATCCATCATGCTCCAGGCAGACATCTACACCTACATGTGCTTTGTATGTGAGCCCTGTGGCGCTGTCACTTTTCATCACTGAGTCCAAAGCTTCCAGCTTTGTGAAAGGTCTAGTCTTAGGTCCAGGTTGAGATGCCCCTTTCAGCTGTTTGACAAGAATACCTGGTCCCCCCACCCTGTACAGTGTCCCTGTGGTCTGATCCAGGGCCGGAGCTATGAGAGTGCCGCCTGCAGGGTCTGAGAAGTGCTGGCTTTGGATTTTGGATGAAAATGGAGTCTGGGAGGCCCAGGTGAGTGGATTGCCTGAGCTCACAAGTTGGAGATCCGCCTGAGCTAGAGGGAAAACCCATCTTTAAAAATAGCTGGGCATTGTGGCAGGAGCCTATAGTCCCAGCTAGTTGGGAGGCTGAGGCAGGAGAATCACTCAAGCCCAAGAGTTTGAGGTTGCTATGAGCTGTGACGTCATGGCACTCTACCAAGGGTGACAGTGGCACTTTGTGTCAAGAAAAAGAAAGAAAGAAAGAAAGAAAGAAAGAAAGAAAGAAAGAAAGAAAGAAAGAAAGAAAGAAAGAAAGAAAGAAAGAAAAGAAAAAGAAAGAAAGAAAGAAAATGGAGAAAGGTTCTTGGTTTGTGGCTGGCCAGCCCGAGTGCCAGGTGGGCTGTGATGTCTCCTAGTTGGCCTTCAAACCTGGGAACAGGGGTTGCAGCCACCCCCAGGTGACAGACTTCCATTGAGCTCTCAATTCACTCAAAATGTGACATGAGCCCAAGAACATACTGCAGAGCAGGTAGCCGGGGAGTCCCTGGGATGGTCGTCAAACTTGGGTCTTGGCAAAAAATGAAAACTCCAAGCAAAAAAAAACTTTTGTGAGATGCAGTATTGATGGGAGTCCTCACTACACAGAATGTATAGTGTGTGGTGGTCACTGGGAAGTGTTCAGAAGCCTTGAAGCTCAGCCAGGCCACAACACCCAGGGGGTCCTTTTTGGCTATGTGGAACCCAATTGGAAGCCTGAGCCAATCCCACTCTTGGACAAAATGCTTGACTTGTCTGAATCTCATGTCCTCATCTATAAGAATTAAACGGGATGCATGTGTGTATAAGTACTGTGTCCATGGTCTGACACATGGGAGGTTCCATAACTCTGTCCATCTGTCAGGGTGTGTCTTCAGAAGGGCCACAGCTTGAGTGGGCAACTGCATGGAAACAAACATGTGCAGGTGGGGAGCTGAGGCCATGCTGGGTCTCATTCACAACCCTCAGCCTGTCAGGGCTGAAACGAGTGCCCAGTGAGTGTATTTTCAAACTGGAGATTCTCCTCATTCTTAGAAGCCAGCTGATGGAGAGAAATGGAACTGATTGGGAGTAGGAGACCCTAGTTTGGGGCCACTGTGCCTCAGCTCACCCATAAGTCAGGGAAGTGGGCTGAGCACCCTTGGAGAAGCAGGAATGGGTGCATGCACACGCCACACATGGCCCATGCCCCTCCCCAAGCCCAAGACAAGGGGCTGCTTACCTGGTTGCAGCAGGCCACGATGACGTGCTCGGGCTCAGGCATGATGCTGCTTTTCTGGGCCACCAGTGTGTCTTGAGTGTGGCCGGGAAGCCGGTAAGAGGAGAACAGCCCATAGTACTGCTTCATGCAAAGGGGCTGCCCTGACAGTTGGCCCTTGGCACAGTCCATGGGGATAGAGTGGCTGGAGGGGTAGCAGGGAGGGGAGCAGGCAGCCAAGAGGGGATGGGGGAGACAAGGAATCAAAACTAGTTCTGTTATGACTTGATCAGGCAAAATGGGGCATGAAACTCAAAACTGCAACACTATATCAATTCTTCACTTTTTAAGGTAGTGGAGTGCCCCATTTCTATGGCCCATGGAGTGACTGTTAGGGTTTTCTCAAATACCTACTAATCCACCCACCCCTCCCTCATGTACTGCATGTGCAAACCTTGCATAGCCTTCTGCACTTTTGCTTCTGCTGAACTTTACTGGGTAAACCTTAGCTGCCATCCCTGAACTCAACTGTTCTGTTGAGAAAATCCATCCTCATTTAAGAGCCTAGTACTTTATCATCTTTTAGAAGCCAACTGTGGGGTAAAGGCAGGAAGTTCTCTTTCCCCTGTGATCTTATGTCTATCCTTTCTCTCTCTCTCCCTTCCTTCCATCAATCCACCCACCATCTATCCATCATCCATCCATCTACCATCTATCCCTCCATCCCCCTTCCATCCATCATCCATCCATCCACCTTATACCCATCTATCCACTATCTATCCATCTATCCCCTATTCACCCATCTATCTACCATCCATGCATCCATCCAACCACCATTCACCATCCACCATCCATCTATCCATCCATCCATCCACCCTTTCGGCCAACAAATATTTGCTGGGCCTCCTCTGTGCTGGCACTATTCTGAGTCTGGGAATATAATACAAGAGATGTATTTCTTGTTCTGGGGTATAGGTTCTGGGATGTATAAGAAGTAGACCATGAACAACAAACTGATGGAACAGGAGACTTTCAGGTGGTGAGACAGAGGTGGGAGGAGGTTGCCAGGAGCAGTCTCACTGAGATCTGGTAGATTGAGCTAGGCCCTAAGGGTGTGAGAGCACCACAGAAGAGAGCAGGGTGGGGTGGCTCACAACACTGCTGCTCAAAGTGTGGGCATCACATTGACCTGTCATGACTGGCTCGTGACAGGGTGAGAGCCTGCATCCAGAAATGTCTGCAGCAGTGTGAAGTAACTTTAAATCTGTTGAATTTAATAAAACATGTGGTCTTGTATTTTCTGTCTTTGTGCCATTTTTCTAGTAATTTTTTGTTATGTTTCTTAAAAGTTTATAAAATTGAAAAAAGAAACAACAAAACCTGGTCCTTCCCCAGATAGTTTGAGAAGCACTGGTTGAAGGCAGAAAGGAAGCCAGTGGGGTTGAAGCCGAAGGATGCGGAGGCCAGAGAGCCGATCGAGGCAGATCCCGCAGGCTGCAGCGGAGTGGCAAGGAGCTGTCATTTTTTTCTTGGTGCGGTGGAAGCCCTTGAAGGCTTTAGCGTGCAGAAGCACAATTTGATTAATGTTTTGCTTTTTAAATGATTATATGTGAGGAATGGACCAAAGGGGGCACAGGAAGAACAAGGAAGGAGGCTGCAGCTGAGATGGAAAGTGACATGGGCCGTGGGGGGAGGAAGGGGGGAGGGGTGGTCATAGTCAACACCTGGGATTAGATGAAGGTATGACGTAGAAAGGAGCTGGAGGCAACCTACGTTCCTTGACTCACCGACTGAGGTGTGCTGCTGTGCTCACTCAGAGGGCAATACAGGGGAGTCAAGGCAGTCTCTGCTTTCAAAGAACCTCCCCCTTACCATTAGCCCAGCCGGACAGTGAGGAGGCAGGGTAGGGAGCTGCAAGGCTCCAGAGTCACCCTAGAGAGAATGTCTGGGGGTTGGATGATCGAGTGTGAGGCTCCGGGGAGGAACTGTGGGTCTGAGTCCCTGCCCCAAGGTTGGATAAAGACTGAGTTGTATTGAGTTGGACAGAGTGAAGTTCAACTCCTGTGCCTTTTTTTTTTTTGTAGAGACAGAGTCTCACTTTGTCACCCTCAGTAGAGTGCCGTGACATCACACAGCTCCCAGCAACCTCCAACTCCTGGGCTTAGGCGATTCTCTTGCCTCAGCCTCCCATGTAGCTGGGACTACAGGCACCCACCACAATGCCCGGCTATTTTTTGGTTGCAGTTTGGCTGGGGCTGGGTTTGAACCTGCCACCCTTGGTATATGGGACCGGGGCCCTACTGACTGAGCCACAGGTGCCACCCAAACTAAGACTTTTTTTTGCAGTTTTTTTTGTCCAGGGTTGGATTTGAACCCACCACCTCTGGTATGTAGGGCCAGCACCCTACTCCTTTGAGCCACAGGTGCCGCCCTCCTGTGCCTTTTTTGTGTCCATTTATGTGTCTGTCTTGTCCAATAGTCTGGGGACCTTTTCAGGGCAGGGACGAGGCCTTATTTCTCTTCATCTTCCCAGCATCAGTAGGTTGCCAAATGAATAAGTGAACGAGTGGATTAAAGGTTCAAACGTTCCAGCCTTAAGTTATTTACAATCATAGGACGTGGGACCTTCCTGTGGATATGCATGGGTGCCCATGCAAGTGTGCAGCACACAGTCATGAGAGTTTGGGATCAAGACAATCAGCGATGGGTGGGCACATGCCCCCAGGCCCGGAGGGCAGGGCCCCTACCCGGCCTCCTCACTGTCTGGCTGGGCTAATGGTAAGGGGGAGACTCTTTGAAAGCAGAGACTGTGCTGTGAACTGTACAGGTGAGTTCTGGTAGGAGGCAGACAAAGACACATACAAGGAGACAGCAGCTCCCAGGTCTGGACCCCCAGCACAAGAATGGTACAGGGAACATGACCGTGGCATCTAGAGAGGAGCAAGCAGGCAGTGGCCAGGAGTGTCTGGCACAGAGAAGTGCTGGAGGGTCTGCTATGGGATCAGAGCTTGTAGGCATCATCCCACAGATCAGACACAGCAGCTCCACAGTGGCTACTATTGACAGAGGGAATGCCATCGCCCAAGATCAAACACCAAGTATTGTGGGTGTCTGAATTCAGGTATGCTGGTCCCAGGGCCCAAGCCCTGAGCTGCTCTGCCCATTGGGTCTTGGAGCCCCACCCACTTCTCTCCAGAGGAAATAGCTGTATCCTGGAGGGACTGTGGGTCTGAGTTTCTCCCCCCAGGGTGAGTTAAGACTGAGTTGGATCAAGTTAGACAGAGTGAAGTTCGCCTTCTATACCTTTCTTGTTCTGCTACCTCTCAGCTGTGTGACCAAGGGCAAATTACTTAACCTCTCTGAGCTTCAGCTTCCTATCTGTAAGAGGGACAGTGCTTTGGGCCCTTCTCTTATTCCAGAATCTATGTCCTTGTAGTTCCTGCCTTGGGGAACCTGGATCCCATAGATCCTCTCCCTCTCCTGGCTATCCCCTGCACACTGGGCCTTCCTCCAGAAATAAAAGCTAGTCCATGTTGCTTGAACAGCTCTGTCCATCTGTCAGAACACCTTCATGTCCACGGACCTTGGTGGGATTGAGGAAACAGAGGATTGGCATGGGTAAACCATTCTACCAAGTGGCAAGGCAGAACTCACCATCACCTTATTCTGGGAACTCTTCTTCCCCATCTTCTGATGTGCTCTTGAGCCTCAAACTAATTCACACCATGTGTGTACACATGAAGTGTGGTGGCAGCAGGTATTTTGAAAAGATTGAGGAAGGATGATAGTTACCCCACAAAAAGGAGCAGTTAATGGTCAGACCTTCAGTGCCTGATGCTGGGGGAGTGGGTGGGGAGACACCTGCTCTGTGACTGGAGCCAGGAACACAGAGCAGGGACAGAGCTCCCTGTCTGGTGTGAGAGGGAGAGAGACACCCAGGCAGACTACCCTTCCCAGGCTGGGCCCAGTCCTACCTGTCCAGCAAGGCCTTGTAGCTGAGCACACCAGAGATGAGGCTGGCTGCAAACCTGCAGAGACAAGTGAGCCCTAACCCTCTCTTCCCCAGGGTCAGGCTCCCCCCACCCAAAGTCTCTGATCATCCCTTCATATGCCAAATGGGGCACTAGCCAGGCATGACATGGTTCCTAAATCCATTACAGGCCTTGCATTTAAAATGGTCCTTTGATGAAAACTTGGGGTGGAGCAGCTCTGGGGGAGAAAGGAAACTGGGGTCACCTTGGGGAAGAGGAAGAGAGGGAGTGGGAGACCAAGAAGGCACAGAGCAGGCAGGAAAGGCTAAATGGGGAGGGATGGAGCTCCTCCTGGTCAGCATTAGTCCTGGAGCTGGGCAGGGCCAGGGTCCCTGGAGTTGTGAAAATGTGGCTCCTGGGAAAAGCCAGTAATTTGGTCCCCTTAGTGTTAATGAAAAGGATAGCGAGGGTTGGGGGAAAAGATGCCAGAGAACTGTGCCATGGGACTGTGTCATCTTAACTGTCCATGGCTGATGAGGCCTGGCTTAATTGCATCAGGAAGAAAATAGCCCCTCAGATGCAATTTTGATGACTGTACTCAGCAGTCATCCATCATACCTTCCTTCTGCCCAGGGGAGGCCCCAGCTGCAGGGAGAGGGGGCTGGCCTGCCCCCAGGCCAGTCAAGCTGGTCTTAGGGAAGCAGGGGTAGGCAGAGGCCTTCCCAGTGTGGCTGCACTCTGCCTAGAGGACAGGTATGCTCTGTCTTTCTCCTCATGCCACTTTGGATCACCCCTCCCTCTGAACCGTCCCTACCATTTGCCCCATTCAGGTCTTGAGACCAGAGACTCTGAGGCCCTCCAGCAGGGAGATTCTTCCCCCACCTCCCTCCTCCATCGTCATCAGTAGGTCCAGAGGCCCTTCCAGCAGCTCAGTGAGCTCTGAAATTGCAGCAGATGGCACAGGCTCTGGCGGCTGGCAGGGAGGAATCGTTTCCACCCCTCTGGGGCCTCTGTGTAGAGCTGGGGGCTCTGAAGGGCAGCAGAGAAGCTCAGCCAGCCTAGGGCAGTGCTTCTCAGCAACAAGTACTGACCAGTCAGAGGACACACACCTCCTTCCAGGGTCTCAACTAGAGCGCAACAGCTGTGGGGACATCTGAGGTCCATGATCTCTAATAAGTGACCACGCCATAGCAAATAAACATATTCTGAGGCAGACCACGTGTCTGTGGCTAGAGTGCAGCCACACCTGACCTCCCTCTGGTCTGACGGTCGCTGTCTTGCTCAGCCAAGGCACGAGCTTTGGCCTTTCCTCACTGGCACTGAGGCCAGGCCCTCCGCCTTTGGGTAGGTCCCCAAACTGGGAACCAGGAGCACCATGGCCTCACCTTAGCTGGTCGTTGGTATCTTCGAAGTGCTGCCGAGCAAAGATCACAGCTGGGCTGGAATTGACAGGCAGGGCCAGGCGGTTGTTGAGATACATGTCATTCAGCCAGTACTCAGACACCTGCCAGGGGTGGAGGGGAAGTGGAGGCATACCATGACATTCCGCAAAGATGCCTCCAAGGACCTAATGCCTCTAGTGGAGGACACTGGACTCATCCTGGCAGCCCCGAGAGAAAATCAGGACACTTCATTGGAGCATTCACTTCATTCATTCATTCATCCACAAGATGCACTGAGTTCCAGTTATACTCTAGCACCTGTAGTGCCCTAGGCCACCCAGGAATGTCTTTCATCTTTGCCCTGCACTACTAGCTCCTTTTTTCCATCCTGATTTCCCATCCTGGTGGCTTGGCGTTCCAACCCAGTCCCCTGCTCATCCTTATGCATGTCTCTCTCCTACCTGTCACCCTCTCTGCTTCCCTGACTTCTTCTCTATCCTCATCTTTCCCTCTATTCCTTCTCTGCCTGTCCCTTGCCCTGGCCCCTGGCTGTATCCCAATCCATGTCGCTTGTCTGTTCCCATCTCTCCCCCATTCCTGTCCCCTTTGCCCCATCTGGCCTGTATTTGTCCCCATCTGCCCCTTACTCAAATCCCTCTGTTCAACTCCAGGTCTTTCCCCTGCCCCCTTCCCTGGGTGTTTTGCCTCCCCCAGGACCTCTTACCCAGTTGGCTGTCTTCTCCTGCCGCTCCAAGAGCTTTTTTTGCAGGGTCTCACCGAGGCTGCCAGGGGACCCAAACCTCTGCACAATGGCTTGACTCTTCTGAAACTGCTCCTCAGGGACCAGATGCTGCATGCACTGCAGGTATGTGGCCAGGGTCTGCTGCAGGGGGGGCACTGGCAGCTTGGGCAGTGCCTGGAAGAGAAGGTTACTCTAGAAGGCCTAGTATCTGTCTCGCTCTGCCCCATCCTGCTCCTTGTCCTGAGGCCTGTTTCTGGGGCTCAACTCAGCAGGATTATGAGTTTAGGAAACTGCTCCTCAGGGACCAGGTGTTATTTTGCACTTAGAGACATTGTCTCAAGCCAGTGAGGAAAATGGTGCCTAAGGCTCCCAGGCTGAACTTGTGATAGCAGCTAGAGCAGAGACACAGAGAAGTCTCAGCTCAGACATTTCAGCCTCTCCAGGCTCTTGCCCAGACTTCCCTGGGCTCACTTTTTGCTGTCCCAGCCCACTCCATGTTCTGCCCCCAGGAGGGCACAAAGTGAACAAGAAAAGACCATGATGTTGGCACCAGACAGGCCTGGGTTCATACCCAATCTTGCTGCTGAGCAGCTCTGTGACCTTTGGCAAGTCATCCTCACACTGTGCCTCAGTTTATTCCCCTGTAAAATTGGGGTAATAACCCCTACCTATCATAAGATCAAAGAGACAATGGATATGAAAGTGTTTATGAACTTTGAAGGATAGGTAAGATAAAATAGCCCTGTTGTTAATATTGTCAGCTGCTGGTCACTCTTAATAGTATAAGACTTGTTCCCAGCTGGGGCTCCAGAGTCTGATTGATCTCTGGATCTGACGGGATCTGCTCTCATGGAGAGATTTGGAAGGGTAAAGATGGTACTGATGACCAGAATTCTGCAAGATGTTTCCTGGGAATATGAGCTCCTTGTAAGGAGCTCGTAGTTATCAAACCCAGGCAGGGCTTTTTTTTTTCTTTTTTTATTCCATGTGGGTATTAGGGGTAGGAACTGGGATAGGGTGGAAAGCCCTCCTCTCCAAATCTTCCCAAGTCTCAGCTCCTTATCCATAGAACATAAATAACAATTCCCACCTGAGAGAAGAAACAACTGACCCCAAACAGGCCCATAGAAAAGTTATGACATTGCTGTCCTTATGTGTCAAGGAATTTCTAATAGGAACCCGTAATCTTTGGGGGCCCCAAAGTGTGGCTGGAGTCTAGTCAGAACCCCCCACCCCATTATCCTATATGGATACTGTGTCTCCTGGTTCACCAATTCTGTTTACCCAGAGGTCTCATGTGTATCTTCAATTTTGTGACTTAGCCATGGCAGCAATTTTTGTCCCATTTACGAATAAGGAAATTGAGTCCCACAGAGTGAAGAGAATAGTCCAAGATCACACCACAATCTGGTGGCAGAGATGGGAACTGAGCTCAGCCTTTATGGTCCACTTAGCTCCTTTCCCCCAGTTGTTCTCTACTTTCCCCCCTCATCCCCTATTCCGTTCCCTCCTTTCCTTCTTTCTCACTTAGCTGGTGACAATAGGGAAGCAGGACTTTTGATGTTATTGCTTCAATTATACAAAGTTGGTGGACAGTGGGGCATCTTCCTTCAGGGGCTTCTGAGTTTCCATGAGGCAGCCAAGGGTCCATCCCCAACATGGTGGGATGCACAGGGAAGGGGCCCCTCAAAAGCACCCCTTGCTCTGCTGCTGCTGCTGCATGCAGGGTGGAGGAGGATGACCATGTAAGTGTGCAATGATGGATGAATGACGCTCCTCCCCCTGTCTGATCCTGTCTCTAGAGTTCACTGCTCTGGCAGGGCATCAGTGCCAAATGCAGCTTGCTTCTGCATTTGGGGAATGATGGAGGATGGGTTTGGACAACATCCCAGGTGGCCAGTCCATTCTCAGTGAGCCAGTGGGCCCCCCAAGACCACCCCCCACCCCGTTGTTCAGTTTTTCCATCCCGGGAGTCAGGGGGTGAGTGGCAGTCTGGGTGGTGGGTAGGTAAGCAAGCTCCTATAGAAATTCCAGTCCAGCGGGTCTGGCTGGAACCCCTACTACCCTCCTTATGGGGTCTGACACCCTCCTTATGGGGTCTGACAGTGTGCTAGGGCTCAGCCTGGGTAACAGGGAATCAGTGATGGATAGAAAGGAGCAAAGCAAGAAGTCTCAGCTCAGACATCTCAGCCTCCCCAGGCTCTTGCTCAGACTCCCCTGCACTTCTGGCCCTATACTAGTGAAGGTCTTTGGACTCTGGAGTCGCAGGTCAATACATGTTTCCTGGGCAGTTCATGGGAGACAAGCCCTGGGCTGGACTCAGAGACGATGGAGAGACAGAGCTGCCCTCAAAGAAATCACAGTCCAACAGGGTGGGGGTGTGGGAGCCTACCACAGTTCAGAGGTTCAGAGGTAACAACAGAGGAGGCCTCTGTCAGCCCCAGAGGTCAGGACAATGTAGTGAGCAACATGGTAGGACAAGCCGGAAGTTGTGATTAGGGTTTTAAATGTAGATTGAGGGGAGAGGGCAGAGAGGTTGGCAAAAAGATGTCTTGGAGAGGGCCCAATAGGCAAGCTACCTGAAGTCAAGTGTATTATTTTGTCACTTAAAGGCATTGTCTCAAGCCAGTGGGGAAAACGGTGCCTAAGGCTTTGTGATAGCAGCTAGAGCATAGATGCAGCAGGGCTCACAGCAGGGAATTCAGCCCCACCTTAAGGCAGCCCCACTGAGCTCAAAGATATCAGAAGGGGAACTCGTGTGGGACTTGATTGGAACCCTGGCCTGGTCAAGGGCTCTTTCTGTCTTTGGAACCAGGAAGTGTGGCTGACAGTATTCCCCTGGGACTCCCTGAGGCCACCACCAGCCCTTCCAAGGCCCTCCCAGGCTCCTCAGCAGGCTCAGGGCAGGGCTACAGCCTGGTCCTCATGCAGGAGAGTACATGGCTGGAGGTCAGGGAGTGCTGAGGGCCAGTCCCACCCAGGACTGTTCTGGAAGCAAGGGCATTTGAGTGGGGAGAGCAGAAATGAGAGAGGGTTCCAAAAGTCACTCACAGACTCCTCCTCACTGCTTGGGGGTTTTGCTGCCATCTTATGAGGCTCTTTTTCCAGGATGGGCATTTTGGTGACTCCTAGTCCAAGGAAGCAGCAGTGTAGACCTGAGGACCAAAATAGGGTAGATATCACCACCTAGGCCTCCTTGGTCACTTCACCTCCCTCAGCCTGGCCCCACCCCACCCATGAAGAGGTCAGAACCTGCCAGTAGTATACAGTGGCTTCTTTGCAGGCCTGGCACAAATCTCCAACCCCTGACCACAGTGTCCTCTACGGGGCCCCAGATGGGAGAGGGTTGCTCCTAAAGTGAGCCTCCAGCTGGGACCTGTTCTCCTGCTGCTCCTAGGTCAACTGACCACTCCAGGGCAGCACTGAGGGTGCAGGGCTCCAAACCCATCTCTGGCAGGGCGCTTGTTTTATTCCTGCCTGGAACCCAGGAGGTATGTACTTTGCTGATTAAAATCTCTTTCTCTTGGAATGTGAGACAGGCCAATTGCTTGAGTTCAGGAGTTCAAGATCAGCTTAAACAAGAATAAGACCCTGTCTATTAAAAATGGAAAAATTAGCTGGGTGTGTTGGTGGGTGTCTATAGTACCAGCTCCTCTGGAAGCTGAGGCATGAGGATGGCTTGAGTCCAAAGAATTTGAGGTTGTCGTGAGCTATGATGACACCAAAGCACTCAATCCCAGGGTAACATAGTGAGACTCTATCTCAAAAACAAAAACAAAAAAAAACCTTTCTTACTAGACTGTGATCTTCTCAAGGTCAAGATCCCACACTTGCCATGCTAAGCGCTTCATCTCTGAGGACTTGCTGGGAGCCTGACTTGGAGTAGAGTGAGTATTAGTTAGCTGAGGACAAGGTATGCATGTGTATATAAGTGAATGTGTGCATGAGTGACACCAAGATCCTCTAAGGGCCTATGTTCCAAGAGGCACTCTGTGCTGATGGGAGGCTGGCCTGTGACCAAGGAAAGGAGGCATACTGGACAGGTTGTGAGGTAGGCACTATCTGGTTTGCAGTCTCCCAGTGTAAGTGCCATAGGAATACGGAGGGAGGTGGTACAGGGAAACTGGCCAGCCAGAGCCCCTAGGAGCCACCTACCTTAGCCTATGGAGAAAAACATTAATTTTGAAGGTGTAATAGAACTGAGCCAGGCCAAGGGGGGAAAGCCCATTTTATAAGACTGTGGGACATAATTGGTACCTTCCGAAGTCCCCCTAAACCTAAACATACACAGGCACGCATCCACGATTTCCACCAGCTCACTCTCAGTTCTCCTTCAAGAGCCTAAAGCTCATGTTTTGGCCCACCTTACCCCCAATGCCACCCCTATTCAGAGGCAAGCACAGCCCAAGTGTTAGCACATGGCACAGCTGGCCCCAGGAGCAGAGCATCTGGAAAGATGGATGAACAAAGCCCAAGGACAGAGGAGCCTGGGGTTGCCCGGTAGCCTGGCCAGAGAACATAAAGTCTTTGCTGGTACAGTAGAGGGGCACCTGGGTGTTACCCAGGTCCCTCAGTGACACTGGGCCATAGAGGTTATTTCCAACTGCAAAGCAAAAGAGGCAACCTGGTAAAGGTGGTGGTGTTTTCAAGAGAAGTCAGGACAAGGGCAGATTGGTAAATCACGACGGATGGTGTGGCCAGTGCCTCCTCTTACTCTGACCCTGGGGCCCCCCCCGCTGCAGGAAGACTTTAGTCAGGCTCAGGGACCCCGAGTCTTGGAAAGGAGGATGGGACCAAAGAGGGAAATGTTCCCTGATGATTCTGTGATGGTCCCTATAGCGCTTGGCTCTTGGGCTGTGCCTAGAGGGTGTATATACTTCCTTCTATCCGTTTTGTACCTCCCATCCATACTCCTGGTCTAGCTTTCAAAGACTCCCGGAGGAGTGTCTGCTCTGCCCTGGTAGCCCAACCCCAGCCTGGTTTGGGGTCACAGGCTGTCTGTACGCTGCAACATGGCTCAGACTTGCCCCTGCAGCTGCTTCTCTTTCCCTACACCCAGTTCCCTGGAGGGTCTGGACAGAGGAGGGTGCCCCAGTACTTTCACCAGTGAGACCTTCAGACCCTCCTACCGCACACAGAAGACGCAGACTTAGGCACGTAGCAGGTGCGGGTCCAGGTGAAATGAGAACAGGTGTGGAGTCCCAGAAGCCTGCGGATCTAGCTTCTCCAAGCCCCGGCATTCAAGCAGCGGAATCCTGCACCCTCCCAGCTGTCCCCGACGGCTGCTGCAGCCCAGGACTCCGAGGACTTCGGGAGTCCCGGGCCTCTGGGCCCCGATACTGTCCTTGGACTGAGCCTCCGACCGCCGCCCTGGGCTCCTCGGCCCCGCTCCCACACCGCGCTCCGCCAGCCCAGCCCAGCCCAGCCCTCCTCACCTGCTCTCCTGTCTCTGCCGCTTCAGCCACCGCTGCACCGCACGCACCAAGCAGGACTGGGGGCGGGGGTATGAGCCGGAAGGGACTGGGGCGCGTCAGCTGCGCGGGGGTTGGGGCTGACACCCCGGTCTTTGGTAGAGTCTCGGAAGTCTCTAGGTCCCCGCGGCCGCCGGACTGGTACAAGCGAGCTGGCCGCGCCTCCCCTCTCCTTCCTCTTGTTCCTCCTCCCCTCTTTCTCTTTCCTCCCTCTCCCAGCCCCTCCCCTGTCTCTTTTCTTCCCGGTCCTTGGTCTCCCCCCTCCACCTCCCGCCCCTACCCCTCCTGCAATCCCACCTCCCGGTCCCCCGGAACCGGCCTGGACGGCTCCCGGACAAGCTAGGGCACAGGCAGCAAACCCAGGCCGGAGAAGGGGCCGCAGGACATTGCCCCGCCCATTCCCACAGACCCCAGCCCAGCCTTCCGCGTCCCTGCGCTGCTCCAGCCCGGTAATTCCGGCCTCCGCTGCCGCTAGCACAGAGCCATGGAGGGGTCCAGTTCTGAGGAAATACCTGTCCTCTCCTCCCCACCGTCTAGGCGGCCAGTCTCGAGCCCTCCTACACCATCTTTCAATAATAATAATAATAATAATAATAATAATGAAATCTATGTTCACTGCAGGAACCCCCTTCCCTTTCCGTGACCATCCCGTCCCCGCTGGGCTATGGGGTGGGGAGGATAGAGGTGGGAGAACTCAGACTCTACCGGGCCCTCCTCGTGGCAGACTTGGGGGTACTTAGAAACGTGCGGCGAGAGGCAGACTTTTCTCTCAGACAAAAGCATTCCCCCCCCCCATAGATCTCCACACAGGAATACACACAGACCACAAAGACCTTGCCCAGACACATACAGACCCACCCTGAGGACAGACACGCACATCATAGGTACAGACCCCTCAGATGCCCTCTAACACACAGGCGACCCCACCTTAGCCGTCCCTCCACGCCGGGGCCGGAGGACCCTGCTGCGGTCATGAGACAGCCAGTTTCAGAACTGGGAGTGTGGCGCAAACGCTAAGGGATCGCAGGACCGGGATTCAAGGATGGGAAACTTATTCTGAGAGCCCTGAGTGGCGGCCTGCACCCCGGGCAGCGTGGGCTTGAGGGCGTGTTGACACCAGCTCCCACACTCTCATCCCCTCCTTTCCCTACTCAGACCCGCAGGACCCGGACACAGCAGCAGACACCTT
Organism: Arctocebus calabarensis; assembly: GCA_963573935.1. NCBI lineage: Eukaryota > Metazoa > Chordata > Mammalia > Primates > Lorisidae > Arctocebus > Arctocebus calabarensis. The sequence goes on from CAUYON010178989.1 coordinate 26,981, forward strand.
CCCTTACGCCTCTCCTAGGATAGAGCAAGGCTCTCTAACCAACACACCACACACACACACACACACACACACACACACACACACAATTTTCAAGACGTCGGACCCTGAAAAAGTGGGGCCTGTTTTTCTTCCTCTGCCCGGAACAGCTCGGCTCCTACTCTTTTCTCAAAGGCTGGACGGGGCGGGATGCTGGTCAGAAGGGAAGCTCAGCCCAGGCGTCTCAGAGCTCTGTGGCTGGAGTGGGGCGTGTCCTCACAGGGCGGGGTCTGGCGTTTCCGGCTGGAGCGGTCCTCAGGTTCCCCCGGGCGGCACCCCTGGGCTCTTCGCTGGGGCTGGAAAGGAGGGTTTGTGGCGAGCTGAGGGGAGCGTGTGCTCCATGGTGACCACAGGTTTGCTTGTTGGGTTCGCTTCCTTCCTATCTCGCAGGCCCCCTGCATGCCTGGTAGGCTCAGACCTGGTTTGGGACTGGACTTGAAGATGCAACTCCCCGTCCTCTCTGCCCCGGCCGTGTGCCCGGCTGTCCACCCCCCACCAGTAAAGAGACTCGACCTCCCGGGATAGACATAGTTTATTGATTCGGACCATAGGCACCGCGGTGCAGCGGTCTGTTTGGCACTGGGAGGAACGCAAGGACAGGCGCACGGCTCTACAGGGGGAGCCTCGTGGAAGGGGGCGAGCGTCTCTTCCCCTCTGCAAACAGCACAACTGGCTTGGCTTGCCTCGGTGCCCCACACCCCAACGGACGAGACGGAATGGGTCACTGGGAAGGGATTCGGGCAGGGGGAGTCAAGGCTGAGGAGGGGCTGGGGTAATCGCTAGAGGAGGCGGGCCCGGAGCCTGAGCTGGCCAGTGCGCTGGCAGAGCAGCAGTCACTTTGACCTAAGGGGGGGGGGAGCGCCTGGAGGAGGAGCAGGGCTGCTAACTGCGGGTGTAGTAGTAGTTGTAGTCATCCTCGCACCCGTCAAAAGGGCCAGGCGGGCTGCAAGGCGCGCCGTCGGGGCCAGACACCGGACGCTCCCGCAGGCGCACCGCATCGTACAGACCCTGCGGCGGCTCGTCCAGCAGCACGTCGCGCTCGGAACGGGAGCGAGTCAGGAGGCCCACGTTGCGCAGCAGCAGCAGAACCGGCGCATACAGCAGGTTGGCCAGACCCATGCCTAGACTGAGCTGCTCAAAGCCCAGCGAGTGCACGATGTGGCCCGCCACTATGGGCCCGAGAGCGTAGGCCACTGAATAGGAGATGTCGGCGATGGCATAGACGCTGCCGTAGACTGAGACGTGGCGCACGTCCACTAGGAAAGCGAGAGTGGGCAACAGTGCTGTGTCCACCAGCGCTATGCCAAAGCAGAGGCCGCAGAGCGAGACCACTAACGGCGCGAAGGAGCGGCAGGCGGGCACAAGGCAGGAGCTGGCGCCGATCACAGCCAGCCCCAGGGCTCCATACAGCCACTGCAGGTGTGGGTAGCGCGCCGCCAGGCGCACTGTGAGGTAGACGCCCAGCACGTGCGGCACAAAAGCCGGCAGCCAGGCCATGCCCATCTCCCACTCGGACGCTGCCATCGTGTGCTTCATCCACGTGGCGATGGTGGGCTCGAGAAAAGCGAGGGGAATGTTACAGGTGGTGAGCGCGCCGGCTACCACGGCAATGTAGGGGTCTAGCATGAGGCGGTGGATGGGTGTGCCCACCGGCAGATTGGCCCGAGCCCGAGCAGCGGCTGAGAAGGGTTTGGCCACAGCTAGCAGCAACAGCGCATCGAAGAGAGACACGGCGGCGAGCACCAGGAAGGGCACGCGCTTGCCGGCGAACTCGTAGAGGATGCCCCCAAAGGGGGGCGCCACTAGGCTTCCGAAGCTAATGAAGGCCAGCGCCACGCCCAGCGCTCGACTGCGCTCTGGCTCCTCTGGATACTTGTCCGCAATCATAGCTATGCCGGACGTGTCCGCGAAGGCTGAGCCCAGGCCCTGTAGGCTGCGAGCGGCGAACAAAGTAGGGTAGTCTTCGGCGAAGGCGAACATGACCGTGGAGGCGAACATCACGCCCAGGCCGATGAGCAGCGGCACATCGTAGCTCATGCGGTCGATGAAGGTCCCACTCAAAGGGTTCACCAGCAGCTGAAGGATGGCCTTGGAAGCAAACAGCACCCCGATCTTCACATCTTCGCTCTCCGTGGGGTATCGGGGCCGCAAGGCCGACCCGGCAGGCCACGAAGCCGTCGGGGAAGCCGAGATGTTGGCCGTGTAGGCGCTGGCATTAGCTGAAGTGGGCAGCGGCAAGGTGGGCTCCCACACCTCGGGGGTTGGGGTGGGGCTCTCGCTGCCCCGGTGCATGTGGGCAATATAGTCAGGCACGATGGGTACAATGACCATGTATAGCATGTTGTCCAGCAGCAGCGCCACACACACGATGACCAGCAGCAGGCGCCGCTGCCGCCGTGGCTCCTGCAGCGCCGCGCCCACCGTCTCCGACAGCTTGGTGGCCGCTGCCCGGGCCTGGGCCGCCGGTGCCTCGGCTTCCATGCCCTCACCCCGCTCGCTCTTCCGAGGACGCCTCCACCGAGGTTGGGCGCGGGCGTCCCGCAGCACCGAGACGAGGGCACGCGACTTCGGGGGCGCGGTCCTTGCCCGAGAGGCTGCCCCTGTGCCTCAGGTGGCCGCTGAGCTCATGGCTCCAAGCCCCGGGAAAGGCAAGGACTCCGTCTGGCGAAGAGCTGCAGCTGCTCTTAGCCGATCCCGGGACCTGCCTCAGCTGGGCTCAGGGGCGGCCAGGAAGGCGGGCGCTCCAAGGGGCTGGAGCGGGAGTCTGGGCGCACTGCGCCGGGGGCGCACCCAGAGCAGCCCCCGCAGCGCTGAGAGGCCGCCCGCGCTGGCCAAGGGGCATGCTGCTGCCGCCCGCCCGCCGGCCCCGCCGCCGCGCTCCCCTCCCCTCGCGTCCGCTCTTGCCTCCTCCGCTGCTTCTTTTTTTCCCTTCCACTCGGGGCTGTGACGCGGAGAGTCCCAGCCCCCGAGTAGTGCCCGGGCCACTTGCGTCGCTCATGCTAATGCGACGTCGGCGGGGAGGAGGCTGGGGGCGGGGCGGAGACCGGGGGCGGGGCGTGGCCGGGCAGGGGTCCGCTCCCCAGTTAAGCCAGGGCTGGAAGCCGGAGGAAGGGGTTTTGGTGGGGAAGAGTCCTGGACCCTGGGGATGGGTGCGCGGTGCTAGGAGCAGGCCATCTGCCGGCCCCCACCTCCAGGTCTAGGACCTGCGGGCTCAGCGCCGGCTCTTCTCCTCCCGAGAAGGGGGAGCGGCAGCAGGTTCCCGCGGCCCCTCGGGAGAGTGGGTAGCCAGAGGGGGGAGCCGGGGGCTTGAGATCTCCGCCTCAACCAGGATCTCGGTGCACAGCGGGCCGGGAGCCCCCGAGGTGAGCTGCGGCTGCGTCCATCTGTTCTCGCAGCTGGATTGTGTAGCTACGCGATCCAAAAGGCGCTGGGCGGTGACCCCCAACCCTTCCTTTCGCTCCTTTCCGCCCCCCACCCCCGCCAGACAGGAGGGGGCGGCTCACAGACTCTTGGGCCTGGTTGCGACCCTGGCACTTCGGGAGGATGTCACAGTAGCTAATTTGCGACTATGAGCAGGTGGGAATTGAGGGGAGAAGTTGCTTCGCCCTCCCCCCCCCCCGGGGTCTGGAGTGTCAGCCCTGCCCCTTCCATCATCCCTCCGCACTGCTTCCCCACACTCCCCCTGCCTAGACTCCCCCTTTCCTGTTTAACTGTCCTGGTTCCCCAGCTCCGCCTCTTCTTTCTTCGCTCCTCCTCACCCCCTCCCCACTCTGACTCCTCCCAAGCCCTCTTGGTTCCAGACAGAGCCCTTCCTCTGCTATTGCGAGCCTCCACCCGCTGTTCTATTCCCCCCTCCTCATCTCCAGAGCTGCCACCAAGCCCTAGGTGGGCTCGAGAGTAATATAACTAGGTCCTCTTATGAAGCTGTGAGCAATCCTGCGTGGGTGCAGCGCCCACTCCCTGGACAGGGCCCAGGAGCTCTGCTGCCACCAGAGGCTCAGGGGAAGCTCACCTTCCAAGAGTGCTGCACCTGCTAAGGCCCACGGTTCTCAGCTGCCAGGCTGAACTGCCTGGGCTGCACGCTGCGCCTGATGGGTCCCCAGAAGAGTGTTGACCCTGAGTGACATATCAGGCCTTTTTTTTCCAGTCTGGGAACTAACAAGAGAGAGGCTCCAAGGCAGCTGAGGTTGGGAAAGACTTGAGGGTTGCTGAGATTACAGTTGGTCTCTCTATTCCAGAATGAGAGAGGTGCCATCCTTTTAGTCTCAAAAGCAAACTAGCATTAGACCCAGCTGCTTCTCCCACTGTGCCCCCCCCCCACCCTACAGGGGGCCAGGATACAGTGCAAAGAACACGTGCTTTAAAGGCAGCCAACTAGGATGACTCCCAGCTCTGCCTAGGGTACCTAGGGGACACGACTTCACCTCTCTTCCTTCCTTCCTCAGTTACTTTATCTGTAAAATGGAATGGCAATAGTACCCACTGCTTAGAGTGTCCAATGCATAGTAAGAGCAATGTAAGTACTTGCCGTGTTATCATCTGTAAAATGTGTGGTTTTACCCTCAATTCACAATTGTGGGTCTTGTGAAGAAGAGATAAAAGACACAGGAAACACCTGACCACTGGGCTGGTTCCTCTGGTTAGATGGGCATTGTCAGTCAGGGCTCTGTATGGGTTGATAGAGGACCCATAAAGTGTTAAAAAGTTGGCTTCTTTCCCTGAGATGGCTGTGAGATGAAATGAGGGAGACCAGGGTGTGAGGATGAGAGGCAGCAGCCTTGCCACCCTTGCTCAACCCTCTACCCACCCAGGCACCCCAGGAAAGACGAAGAAACTCATCTACTTGAGCTGCTGACACCAGCTCTGCAGTGGCCAAACTGCCCTCTGTCTGATGGGGGGGAACGCCCCCATGTGGAGACTGGCTCTGGATCACCTTGGCTCAATCACAGCCCCCCTCCGAACCTAAGTCTTGGCCTCTGTGCAGTAAGAGTTTAGGTGAGAACCCACTCACCTTCCACCTCAACAGAAGTGTGGGCTCAGAAGGGCTCTTTTGGGATGGGAAACTTATTATTTGATGGTCATTAGTCAGTACACAGATGCTCTCTGGCTCACCCCAGTCTTCCTTCTGCTGGCTTCACACACTTGTGTCACTCACCTGGCTCTCCAGTCACTGAAGTCTGAGACTTTTGGGCTCTTCTGACTCTCCCATTATGATGTTTTTAAAGGGTCAATCTTCCAGCCTGCAGGGCAATTATTATTTATGCATATGAGGTTTTCCCTGTTTCCTTTTTTTTTTTTTTTTAGAGGGTGCGGGAGGAGGATTTAGAGGCAGAAGTTTTCTATTTAGTGGCTGAAGAATGGTGGAATCTTAGAGAAGAGAAACTTTTCCAGGGACTTCAAAGTGAAGACCCCCTCTCCCAGCCCTCTGGCTAACAAAATTCATGGTTGTTCATGAGCTTGAAGCCAAGTTATCTGTGGACTCAAACCCAACTCTCCTGTAACCTCCATTCCTGTATGACAGAAAATAGACTCATTTTTTAAGTACTTGCTTCATGCCAATGGCAGTGTGTGTACTGTTTTGCTTCACCCTCCCGCAGTCCTGGTGCAGTGTGGGAGCTATTTCCCTGGCCTTACTGGCCATGGAGAAACTGGGTCGCATGCCTAAGATTCCAGCAGCCAGCCTGTGGGACCTATCTTGTGATCCTCATGCTGTCTCCCTAGTCCCTGGGCCACATCGTGCTTCTGCTGCTCCCTCTCCAAGGTGGCCATGGCCTCTAGTGTAAGAATAGAGGGGCAGATCAAGATCCATGGAGGAGGAAGGCCCTGGGCTAGTTCCCTAAGGAGGCCCCAGGGACACTAAACTCCTTCACTCCCAAACTTCCAGATCAGAAGGCAACCCCTCCATCCATTATCAAGCCCAAGGACCGAGTGGAGGGGTTGCAGAGAGTTGACAGATCCTTCAGCGAAAAGTCGTGTGAGGCCTGAGCTAAGGCAGGACCTGGCAACAACCTCCATTGCTGTTCAGGCCTGCAGGGAGCTGTCCAGGGTGCTGGTCCAGGTTCCTCTGTGTGCCAACCAGCCTCCCACAAGAACCTTGTCACTTCGAAGATCTGCCGCTTCCTCTTCACCTGGACTCTTAGTAAGTTCCTTTCCCAAGACTGCCTTATCTGAGCAAACCTACAGGCAAAAAGGAACTTCCCATCCAATCCTGTAACAGAAAATGGAAGCATTTTCCCCCCTTTCTCAACCAGACATAGCAACTGTTGCTACATACAGGGTTCATATCTGGTACTCAGTGTAAGTTAAAATAGTAAAGCAAGGAACTTATTTATTACACATATGGAAGTACTTCTAATGGCCAGGCACTGTTCTAAGCATTGTAAAAATATTAGCTCATTTAATACTCTCACCATCCTTTATATATTATGTTTCTATAGGTGAGCACAGCAAGTAAAATAATTTATTCAGAGTCATAGAGCTCAGTAGTGGTGGAGAAGCATTGCAGGTGATCTAGCTCTAGCATTCAGCTCTCAGCTATCCTGTTGTCCTGCTGAGGACAATGAGATAACTTACTGGAAAACATTGAACTCAATGCTTGTTACTTATTAATTACTGTTTTTTGTTTTGTGTTTTTGAGACAGTGTCTTGTTCTGTTGCCTGGCTTGAAGTGAGGTGCTGTGATCATAGCTCATTGCAACCTCACATTCCTGGGCTCAAGCACCTCCATCCTCAGCCTCCCAAGTAGCTAGGAGTATAGGCATCTGCCACTGTGCCTGGCTGATTTTTCTAATTTTTGAGGAGATAGGGGTCTTGCTTCTGTTCCAAACTGTTAATTATTGTTATTTTTTATGGATAGAGACTGCTTGGTGATTTCTGGCTGATAACCTTTCTTCTTATTTTATCCACTGCATACAACTGTGTCCCCAGTTTGATAGAATAAAATCTGCTCCATTGTGGACCAGTGCCATAAGGGAGCTTTTTGGAGATTGGGGAGTCATGGTTTATGCGAGTTTGGGGAAGGGGTTGAAGGATAGCCATTCTGAGGTGCATGGGTGAGGTCTGGAGTGTATATGGGGGTGGGTCTTGGGTAGATTTCATGGGGGTGGATGTGTGAAGCTGCAGATGGACATACCAGCCCAGCCTGGCCTCATTTCTGAGAAGGTCATGGGACCATGTCAATTCCAAGGCTTTGCCATTTGTCACCTCACTGAGACATCTGGTCCCAGAGAAGTGAAACGACCATGTTTCTGTAAGAGAAGGAGGTTGTGCTTGGTGGTAGAGCACATGGGCCGCGTGCCTGTTCCTGATTTATTATTTCTTTGTCTCCCTGGAAGCACTTAAGTGCAGGCTTAGTTCCAGTGAAGCTCATGAGCCTCTTTGGATTCCAGCACTGGGGGTTGGGGTGCAGTTTGCTCGGGCCTTTCTAAGCCCTTCCCTCTGCGCTTCCTTGGGAGGGCCTCTGGGCCTCAGCATCACTTAATTAATTCAGGCTTCCCCAGTTACATATTCTCAGATTCAAAGGAACAGAGTGGCCCTTTGTCAGCCTTTCCCGGAAACCTATGAGTCTGATGGCGGGAAGCCAGAGGACTACGTGTCTGCCTCGCTGTCCTTGGCCAGCCTGTCCTCTGGGCCCAGGCTTGCCTTGTGCACAACATAGTGGGACTTCAATGGGGGAAAGAAAGGCACTGCAGCCCCTGTTTTGTGGGTGGGCCCCTGGGGACCTCCATGAAGTCCCAGGAAGGGGTCCTTGCTCACCTGCTTTCTTTCTGATTTCCCCTGACACTTTTCTACAAATCACTGGTTGGCAGCACAGTAGCCAAACCCCTTTGGTTTCTGCTCCTTCCACTTATTTTTTTATACTGATCCAATGAGTGTCTCAGGTTCATTTCTCTCCTCCATTGTTATCACCCTCTGACTGCTCAGCCCAGACTTTACATCTTCCCCTATACTGGGACAGTCAATCACCTCCTACTTGTCCCTTGCCTCCGGACTTGGCCAGTCTGCTCCTGCAGGGACACTAAATTTTTTCCTCTGTACAGTTTCAGGCAAGCTCCCAGTTTGCTCATAGACTCCTCAGGGAACTCTATTTCCTAGGACTAGATCTCAGCCCCCTCCCAGTGTGACGGCCTTCCACGATGCCTCCTGCCTTAACTGCCCTTCCTGTCTTCCCTGACAGGCTACAGGAGCTCATACCTCTGCACCTTTGAATCAGTGTTTCCTCAGTTCCTGTCCACTTTGCCTCCCTTTGATAGCTGTAACTCCTCCCTGATTCCTGAAATATTGTAAACAGACCCCCCAACACACACACACACACACACACACACACACACACACATACACACACGTATTCCTCTGAAATTTATCCCACATGGCATTGGAGCTTCCCCCAGCCTCCACCAGCCTGAGAGCTCCTTGAAGGTAAGATCTGTATTTTGCTTGTTAGGCCTTCTGCATCGCACTGGCCATAGTACTTTGCATAGGAACTGACATGTCAGTGGTTTCTAAATCCAACCCTACATTTATTCAAAGAAAAATTAATCATATAAGTAATACGTATATATCTCTCTCTGTATACATTCTTCTCATAGATTTAGAGTATTATGAATTGTTCACCTCTGCCACCTCTCAGGTGCTATCATGCTTACTGTTTTGTATTTTTCAAGCTCTTTTCCATACACATATATGAACTCATATAAAATTTAACATTAATAGCATGCTTAAACAAGTATATTTTAATATAAATGTTATATTGTATCATTCTGCAGTTCTCTCATTTCCTACTCATTATATCCACTTTAGTCTTTATAGAAATAGCTCAATTGTTCTTATTTCTTGTATTTTTTTATTGTATTTCTTGTTATGAACATACCACCATACTTTTAACTATTTCCCTATTGATGGACATTTGGGTTATTTCTGATTTTTGGATATTCCAATGTTGCAGTGAATTTCCTCATGCTTGTATAGATACTTTTCCAACCAATACACTGACAACTGGGAGTGCTGGGTGGATTCCAGCAATCTGCTCACGTTTTACATTTTCAAAGAAATTCCAGATTGCCCCTCATAATGGCTATATCCCAGCCCCTAAGCATTGTATGGGAGTACAGATACGCCTCAACCTACAACAGAGTTCCATCCTGATAAACCCACTATAGATTTGTAAAGTGGAAACACCAGTAAATAAAAAATACATTTAGTCCATGTGACCTACCAAGCATCATAGCTCAGCCTAGCCTACCTCAAATATCCTCAGAATACTTACATTAGAGCACAGTTAGGCAAAATCATCTGGCAACACAGACTGCAGTGGATTACATGCTGGTAGTTTCTCTGGTGATCACATGGCTGACTGGGAGCTGGAGCTCATGGCCACTGCCACCACCAGGGGAGAGTGTCCTACCGTGTATCACTGGCCTGGGAAAATGTCAAAATGTAAAAGTCGAAATACCATTTCCACTGAATGCATATCACTTTTGCATCTTATTAATGTCTCAAGATTATAAGTAGAACCACATGTATGCAGGAAATATCTGTACACAATTCTCCATACCTCAGCCAATGCTTGCATCTGTCTTTTTCCCTTTTGTTAATCTGATGGGAGAGAAATGGCACTCATTATCATTTTAATTACTTAATTGTTTTATTGACTGAGTACTTGTCATATGTTTATTGGCCCTTTGTATTTTCTCTTTGTGAACTGCCTGTTATATCCCTTTCTTCCTATTAGGTAGTTTGTCTTTTTCTTCCTGAGTTGTAAGAATTCTCAACATTTTAAAATAGAATATCTTTGTTCCAGACATGTCCATTGTAGATGAAAATTATTGCTATTTCTTCACTAATAGATTTTATGGCTAATACTGAGCAGGTTACATTAGAGTTGATGTGAGGTTGCTGCATCAATTAAAACCCTTGATAGTCTTTTTCACCAGTGGCAGAGTTCGAATTCTTTAGCTTGATGTAAAAGATTCTCTATAATCCATCTACCTCCCTGGTCTTAACGTGATGCCCGGATCTGATTCCTGATTCCATCACCTTCTCTCTCTCTAACCTTGAGCAAGTTTATTTTATTTTAATGCTTTTTCTCTAGGGTCTGTCAATTTTAAAACCTTGCAGAATTTGTCCCTCCTTTACAAGTTTCAAAATCTCTGATCTTGTGCAAGTTGTTTAATCTCCCAAAACCCTACCTACACTTCTATAAAATGGGTGCATTGATAATACCTTACAGAGTTTGGTAAGGATGAAATGAAATTACCTGTAGAGCAAGTTGATACATACTGTTGTTGATTACACCACCTCCTGTCTACCTAGATGAACTTTTTCTCATCTTTTATATCACATTAAACTTTTGTCCCATCCCACTCTCCCCCCAAATAAAACTGAGCTCTTCTTCCTTTGTGTCATGACCACGTGCCTATTATCGTCCTTATCACACGATATTGCGATGATGCATTTGTGTGTCTGTTTCTTGTACTAGGGTGTGAACCCTTGAATTAGGGGCTGAGACGTATGGGAATCTCATAGCTTGGTACAGAACACCCGGCATCCATGACTGTGGAATGGAAGAATTGTCAATTTTGAAAAGAATCAGGGCTTCCTCATTGTGCTAAAATTCTGTTGTGCCTGGAATGGATGAAGGGTCACTTAGAAAAAAACTAAAGACATTTCTGAAGGATACTCCAGATGCACCCTGGGGAGAACCAAGAAATAGCTCCCTTGATCAACTAATCAGGTAGGCAAAAATGTTATTTCAGAGAAACTGCATTTTACAGTCAGAGTTGGCTCTTGTGGGAAAACCAGTGAGATAGATGAGGGCTGCCAGCCCTCTCCCCTGGGTTCCAGGGCTGCTTGCACTGGTCTGAAAGCAAGCACTGAATAGCCACGGTCACTTTCGTGTTCTGACTTAAAAAGTGTAGATTTAGGAAGGAGACTCAGGATGCTGGTGCAAAGGGCAGTGTGCAGGGTACTGCCTCAGGAGAACACCCACGCGGACACATGCTGTGACCTGTTGTACACGTGTGCCCCCATACCTGGCACACCATGGCACATGAAAGGGTCAGGGAAAATCCCAGGGAGATGCTTGTTTTGGAGCCAACCAGTTCAAATGGGGAGTTGACATCAACTCTGTATGTGTTGCTGTCCAGCCAGGTATATCTGTCTGCTGCCCAAGAGGAAGCCAATGTCCAGAGACGACAAGGTTTACAGCAGAGAAAGAGTTTATTCCACACAGCACGAAGTAAAGAGATGGGAGACTTTTTCAAATCTGACTCCCCGAGAATTGGGGGAAGAGCGTATTTATTTATTTATTTATTTATTTATTTTGAGACAGAGTCTCAAGCTGTCGCTCTGGGTAAAGTGCCGTGGCATCACAGCTCATAGCAACCTCCAACTCTTGGGCGTAAGCAATTCTCTTGCCTCAGCCTCCCAAGTAGCTGGGACTACAGGCGCTGGCCACAATGCCCGACTTTTTTTTTTTTTTTTTTTGGTTGTAGTTGCTTTGGTGAGCCCAAGGCTGGATTCGAACCTGCCAGCTCTGGTGTAGGTGGCTGGCACCCTAGCTGCTTGAGCTATAGGCGCTGAGCCAGGAACAGCATTTTTAAAGACTATTTAATAGTCTTTTAGCTGGTTTCAGAGCAGAATCAGCAGTCCTTTGGTAATAGGCCATTGTCTGGGTGGGTCAGTTATTGGAATGTGGTTCCTTGAGTGGGGGTCCAAGGCCAGTGGAGTTAGTTTTTTGGTCTAGGTGGGTCAATCAATCCACTAGAATTCAGGACCTGGAAGATACCTCAAAAAACGCCCCTAGGTTCTAAAGAGGTGGTGTTATTTACAGAGGGGACAGTGACTATTATCAAGCAAACAAGAGGACAGTGACTGATTATCATTATTTTACCTAGGCCTGTTCCTTCACAGAGTTTTGGGGGTCCCTACTCTAGTTCTTGCCTTGCACCCCTTCATCAATCTGTAAGGGTGGTTTCATGTGCTTGGTTAGTATGGCCATGCGTTCAAGATCATTTGTCACAAAGTTTTTGAGAATAGGCTCCCATTGGAGGGTCCCTGGTGCAGACAGTGGAGATGCAAGGTGAAGGCCCCATCTAGTGGGGAGCCCGGAGTACGCCTACTGTGCTTCCATTGTCACTGCAGACAGGGCGGGTGGTAAGTGTGGGCCCAGAGAGGGGCAGCAGAGTCTGCAAAGTCTGCCAGTTCCAATGACGTATGTCTGTGTGACTGGAAGTCAGGCCTTTCCTAGGCTGCCAGCTAGAGTCTGTGATGTGACAGAGAGGTCAGGAGCAGTCACGATGCCAGACGCAGTGGAAGGTTTCACTGTCATTAGCTTTCACTGTCTTAACACCCCTGTGAGGTAAGTCCTCTTCTGGGCCCCATTTTATCAATTGAAATTCCTCAGCACAGGATGGGTGAGTAATATGCCAAGGCTGCAGGCCAGCTGACTCAGGCTCATCTGTTTATCCACTTGGTCATGTGGCTTTGGTGCTTTGGGGGCCTGTGGAATTCCTTCTGTGGGCTTCAGAGCCCTGCTCTTTTCATGGTCCCTCAACCTGTGTGCAGGGACAATGCTGCCATCCTCCCTGGTTGTGGGGACCAGCACCCTTTGTCTCTTCTTTCTTCAGACATTCTCACCTCTGTCCTTATTAGCACTTGCCCAGACTAGTGCAGTAGCCTGTTGGCAGGTAGATCCCCCTGACCCCACTATCAACACTAGCTTCTTATCCCCCAAACTGCTCGATGAGTCAACTTTTTTTTTTGAGACAGAGCCTCAAGCTGTCACCTTGGGTAGAGTGCCGTGGCGTCACAGCTTATAGCAACCTTGAACTCTTGGGCTTGGGCAATTCTCTTGCCTCAGTCTCCCAAGTAACTGGGACTATAGGCACCTGGCACAACACCCAGCTATTTTTGTTGTTATTGTTGTTGCAGTTGCATTGATGTTTTAGCTGGCCAGGGCCAGGTTGGAACCCACCAGCCTCAGTGTATGTGGCTGCCGCCCTACCTACTGAGTGAACTTTTAAAAACATAGATCTTTCCCATTATAAGAACTCATTAGATAGTTGTTACATTGGTCCTCCTCCTTTAAATTCCCCATGCTTTGGGTCAAATTCACCAGCTCAGCTTGGCTGTGGAAGCCTTGGATGTGTGGGTCCTGCTCTCCCCATACCACTTCTTCTCCACTCCCTGCCACAAGGACATTGCCTGCCCACGATGGCTAGGTCCTACTGATCCAGCCACACTGCTAACTGTGTTCTCTTTACCGCTTTCCCAGCCAAAGTTTTTCTTACCATGGATAGCTGGCCCACATGCGATACTTCCACCCATCATCACCAAGGACTTCTGACCTAGGTTTGATCCATCTTACATCTCCCCAGCCCACCATGCGACCTCAGGCAGAAAAACACCTGAAATGGTTTGAGCTACACATGTGTACAGATGTGTGCACCACCCCTCCGAACTGAGGTGCATTCTGTCATCCATTGTGTTCATGTTAAAGGCTGTTCACAGCCTACCAATTTGGTTTTATTACCTGCAGCTCCTCAGAACACCCTTATCATGCCTACTGATATCCTCTCCTATTTAATATGTGATGAAATGAAGATGCAAAGAGATAAAGCAACTTACTCTATGTCACAGCCCTAGGCAGCAACACAGCCTCACAGCCTATGCTCCTGTCACCCACGAGTGTGGCTTTGATGATTGAGCAGGGCTCTGGGTACTGGTGATTCTGCACCAGGTGTGGCTTCCAGCTCTTATCCAACTGTGGGAAGGGACAGCAGGATAGAAAGAACTGAAGCACCCACCTTTACCACTGAGGTCTAGCTATAGCTGCAGGTGGCTCTGGCCAGAGCTGCCCCAAGAGCAAGGGACAGCCAGCTTGTGCTGACGCAAGGGGTGTAGAGACTCCCCTCCTCACGTGCTGTCATGGGGCTAGGCCAGGACAGTAGGCAGAATGCACCCCTGGCAGAGCAAGGAGGGGACCAGAGCATTATCTGGGAGGGCTGGCAATCACATGGGTAGTACTGAGCAGTGGACAGCAGGCTGCAGGATGAGGACATCCCAGTCACCACTGGAGAATGTGCACCAACAATGGCCAATTCTTCACGCATATTCTGTGACCCACTGAGAGCTGTCAAGCCGGGCACAGGCAGAAGGGACAAATCATAGAAGGCTTGTTTTGGAGACTCCCCAGGGAGGAAAGTGACCAGAGTTCTGATCACCTCCTGTGGAGATATAAAGATGTTAAAACACACCTGAAGGACCTCGATGGCCTGCACAGTGGCCACACGGCAAGATGAAGCCCTGGGAGGATGTCTCCATGAGAAAAAAAGTCTGGGCTGCTGAGCTGGGAGGGTCTGAGGGGATCTTGACCCCCAGACTCCTGGGATGTCAGGGAGGTGGCTGGAAAAGGCCCATATCTTGATCGAAAGAACTGGGCCATTGGGGTATGGGTAGGTTCGAGGGACACACTTGAGTGACTCTAACTCTGGACATCCAGGTCGTGTCAGCCAGGTTCTACAGCAAGGCTGCCTGAACAGGGGCAGGGAAGACCCTGAATAAACCTGGAGTTCCAGCTGGTGATGGGGACTGTGACTTGGAGACTGTGGCGCTGGAGACAGGAACTCGAGTGTGGCCTCCATCTCTCCATGGATGTGTGGGGACTGGGCAGGGGGTGGTGGCCATGGGGAATGTCACCCAGGCATTCCGACTCAATTGAAACCATGATCTGCTATGGCTGTCAACAAGAATAGCAAGAGTATTGTTTCCCTGGGTAATTATGATGCTATTAATTAAACTGTATTTAAAGCTAGCTTCATACTAGATTCCTGATGACGCACACATACATCCCCTGTAAGGGTACGTACTTGTCTCCCTTGGACTGTGAGGCCTCAGCAGGATGTCCTACCCCTGTAGGCTCCACACCCCACTAGGATGGCAGAGTGCACCGTTATGGTTTGTAAACAACCAACAGGTTCTCACCTGAATGTCTCGGATGCCACCTGGTAGCGGAGACCTGGAATGTTCTCATCTCATCCCAGATACTGAGCAGTTCCAGACTCCCTTGTGCAGTGTTTGGTCTACATGGTGTTGCATCCATCTGCCCGTGTCATCCCCTCATCTCCCTGCCATCCACCCTTGTTAAAAAAACATTCCCGGACCACCTCATCTAAACCTTGCTCCCCTTGGCCGCTTCATTATTTCCCAGTGTGTGTGCGCGCGTCTCCACTTGACATGTGGCAGAGTTTATGGATTATGCTTACGATCTGTCTCCCCTCCCTGGAATGGCTACTCCAGGAGGGTCCACACCAGGAGGAGAGGGAGGTGGGAGATGTAGAGATGTCAGATATAAAGGACAGAATCAGCCTCCTGGGGCCCAGCACCTGCTGCTCGGCTGGAGTGGAGGAGGGCCTGAGGATGGAGAATAACGGGGGTGCCTCCTGATGCTCTGCTGCTCTTGGAAGGAGAATAACACCCTGACTGACCTCTGAGAGTTAGCACAGAGGCAGCCTCTGGGTTCTCTCTGCCTCAGCTGGAGTTTGGGTGACTGGATACGTGGTCCCCTCCATGGAGGCCTGAAGTGGCAGGTGCTAGCTCCAAAGGCCCTTGAGGGGCTTTTATGCCCCCACTAACCCAGAGTGGGGGCAGGAAAGAGACAGTGTGGCCAGAGAAGGCCTGGGTCTAGGGAAGTCCAGAGACGCAGTGTACCTATAATGAAGGTGGGCAGACCCAGGTGGGAAGGAAAGAATGGGCTGAGCTAATCTCACGTGACTCTGCAAAAGGGAACAGAGAGGTGAGGAGGAGGATTCAGGGCATCTGCCCACTGCTGGGACTGAGAATTTGCCAAAGCAGGACCCATGTGTCCCCAGCCATGAAAGCCCAGGAAGGCTGACCTCTGACCTGTAGTCATTGGCTTTCCAGGCCTTGCTTTAGTTTGTCCAGGGTCTCAATAAAGCCCTATTGAGTCCGTGTGGCCCTGGTGCCTGGGGGATCTGTGCCCTCCTGGATTCTTGAGCTCTTCTCATCCTACTTGAGACCCTGATGGTTGAAAGGCCACAGCCTCCTTAGAAGGGGCCTGGCCCTCGTGGACCTGAAAGCTACCAGGGTATGAAGCTTGGGTGGCTCCATCTTGGTAAAATCAGAGACCACACCTCCCACAGCAGCTGGACTTTCGGAACAGGAGAAAGCCAGGCTTTCTGGAAGGGAAATATTTGTCCCAGCTTTACTCACTGGCAAGGCTGGGTCCAAAGGGAAGGAAGCACAGAGGGTATCCAAATTGCTTGTTCAGGAGGCCCGGGAATCCCAGGAGACAACCCATAGCTCCCCAGAAGCCCCCATGCCTCCCCCTGCGTAACCCAGGCTGTAGGTTCAAGGAAGAACTAGATGAGCGGGTCCCAACCTCACAGACACTCCAGCCTTCAGGGTCTGGAGTCAGTTGTAGGGGTTGGAGTGGGGACGCGAAAGCTGTCAAGCAAAGGATCCGTTTGGCTTGCTTCTGAATTTGGGAAGCAGGAGGAGGACCTGGGTTCTGGAGAGATGAGGGAGGGGATCTGGGGGTGGCCTCACTCCACGAGGACAGCACAGGACAAGCGATGCCCAGAAGAGGCCATGAGGGACAATGGGAGGGTGAGAGCCCAGGAACTGAAGAGGGCAGTGAGGTCTAAGGGGTGGGGATATACTCAGGACTCGCCACATACAGGGTAGCCCTCAGGATCACTGAGACCTTGCCAGGTACCTCTGTGTGGCACAGCTTTATCCAGTGTCACAGTCACATCCCTGGCCACCTCATGAGCTACTGGAGATCAGTAAATTCGTATCTGAAGCCCTGGGTCTTATGGTTCTGGGAATTGGGAATCTTAAATATTTTAGGAAAATAAGATAGTGCATATACTGTACCTTTTCTAACTTCCCACAGGGCCTGGGACAGCTTCCCATAATCCAACATGTTAATATTTTCTGCAGAGAATTGTACAAATATTCATACTTTGCAGGATCAATAAAGGCCATCAATAGACAATGGTTGGGTTTTGCCACCAGATGAGTTAGGTCAAGACAGGGTTTGGGGCCACATAGATTACAAGAACTCTTTAGGCTTTCAGTGGCCTTTAGAATTTGGAACTGCAGATGCAGAACTGTAGGTCTGTACTTATCCGTCAACTGAGGTTTGGAGGATTTAAGGGATAAGCCAAGATCACAGAGCTGGAAAGTGGAAGAGCTGGGCTCAGGTGTAAGCTCCGTGGCTCTAGCAATGGGTTCTGAGCCTGTGCAGTGCCTGGAGGGGCGGCCATTCGTACCTTTATCTGCAGAGCACAGAGGACAGTGCTAAGAAATCTGTTCTCTAAAATCATAGCCGGCCAGAGATGGAGGTGTTTGAATCATGGGTGAGAATGAGATGTGCCAGTCCTCTCTGGAGAACCCATGTGGGAGGTGGGGGTGGGTGGGGTCACTGTGGCTCAAAGAGTCCCCATTTCCGGCCCAGGTGCAGAGAGAGCTCCAGGTAGGGAGTTTCAGGACAGCCTTCTACAACTGTAGTTTCTAAGGGCATGAGCCCAGGTCCATACACACACAGCACTTACCTGCTGCCCTGCTTTAGGTAAATCTGTCTCTGTTCTCACCCTCACCCCTGTACTGCCCATCTGCCTTCTTCCACATTGCTCTGGGGGGACGCCCCACATGCTCCCCAACACCCCAGTGCACAGTCTTTCCCCAATGCAGCAAGGGGGCAAACCTGAGTTCATTGGGCAATAAGGGCTCATTCCTACTGGTCTTTATCAGATGAGCTGTGTTTTCAGTAGCTGAGAACAAACCCCCGTCACCTCTGCCATTCCCAGGGAAAATCATTTTGGTGATTAGCTCCCTTTCACAGATGAAGAGGCTCTAAGGTCTCTCCGTCCTGAGTGCTGGAGTGAAGCTGCAAAGCCAGGCTCTGTCCTGCTCTCTGGCCCCCAGGAAGGCAGCCAAGGGTGATGGCTGCAACAGGCCACAACACAAGTGAGCTGGGGCACAGATACGCTCTGCTAGAGTCCTTAAGTGGCTGGCCATAGACTGGACTTCACCTCAAGCAGTTGAATCTTCTCAGTGTCTCTTGAGAAATAAGAAAAGTCTGACAACCCAGACCCCATTCCCATCTGGAAACAGCCCGCGAAGCCAAGTAGCAACGTCCTCATCCTCCGTTAGATGGGGTAGTGGCCTCTGCTTTCTCACAGCCCCATCCAGTTACTGTGCTGTTTTCTGTGAGTCCCCTGCATGCTGTAGGCAGTGGACTTTGTGATCTCTGCTCCACAGTGTTTCTGACAAAATAGGTAACCCTCTCTGCTCTAAAACTTCAGGCACAGGAAACTCACGACTTCTCGAGGGAGGGGAAGAATACCTTCATGTGCTGGGGGCCTGCTAGGTATGACACACTGCTAGGTATTTATATGCTCGATCATTTAGTGAACTTGTGAGAAATGTGTTTTTGGCTCCATTTTACAGATCTGCCCATTGAGGCCTCAATAGAAACAGATGCTTGTTGAGGTTTGGCAACTTGCACAAACCCTGCAAAAAATGATGGAGTGAGAATGGACCAGGTCTCCTCTCCTCCAGAGCCCATGCTCTGGTGGACACTGCACCCGGACTTCTGCTGTAAGGCTTGCCTTTGGGCAATGTCATCATCTCATCACTTCCCTTCAGTCACCATTGGTGGGATACCTCATAAGGTGTGGCTGTGGGGTGTCACCCAGGCTTTCATTGGAGGAATCAGGATGGAGCTGGTAGAGTATGAGGGTGGGGTTTGGATTTTCCCTGTGATTTGTCAGTTGGGGAACTAGAGAAAGAGAGAGCTTCATGGCGCACAATATTTGCCTCCAGTTCCTGGACCAGGGAGTAGCCAAGACTCAGAAATGCAGACCCTGTTCCCTGGGATAGATCACTAGATCTCTTCCCAAGAGGAGACCCAAGACAACCAGGAAAATCCTTCCTCCAGGGAATCAGCATGAGAAAATTCAAGGCAGGAAAGGAAGTTAGGGTGGGGCTGCAGGCAGGGGGCCACAGTGCTGACCTTGACCTTGCCCCCTTTCAGATTGGACACAGGTTTACTTGAAGTGACAATCTCCTGAGTCTGCACAGAATTGGCTGCATTTTAGTGCTTTTATTTTGCTGTTTGGCTAAATTAAAAAAAAAAACAAAACACCACATACTCAACTCCTACAGTAGTGCCTGCTGATTTTGGAGAAAACAGCCCTGTGCTTGGCTACAGCGATTTGCCAATGTAGTTAAAACAGAGTGTGGATCAGAACCGCCTTCAGAGCTTGTTAAAATGCAGGTTACTGAGCGGCACTCCCAGTAGTTTCTGGATCTGTGGGTTTTGCATTTGCATTTCTAAAGTTCCCAGTAGGGTGTTGTGTGTCTTTGGCTGGAATTATTTTCTACCTCCGCGTGCTGGTTGGAAGACCACACTTCAAGAACCATAGCTGAGTCAATTCCATCACTGGTCTTTGCTGCCGCTGTCTGGTCACTCCTGAGAATGACATGCTCTACCTCCGGCTTGTACCAATTACATGTTCATCCTTCCGGTTGTTCAATTTAATTTTGATTTCACCAAAAGTATCTTTACTGGGATAAATTATTTTCCCTAGAGATTTCTCACGAAATATTTGATTAATATATTGGGCTTTAAAAAATCCATACCAAATTTTGCCAATACTACTACCTTTGTGAGTTTTCTTTAGAGACTATTCTTACTATCAATTAATAATTTTATCTATGCTCTTTTACCTATTGTATTCTGTGTTGATTATTATTTTTTCTTTTTTTGACAGAGTCTCAAGCTGTCACCCTGGATAGAGTGCCATGGCATCATAGCTCACAGCAACCTCCAACTCTTGGGCTCACGTGGTCCTCCTGCCTCAGTTTTTCTATTTTTAGTAGAGACAGGGTCTCTTTTGCTCAGGCTGGTCTCAAATTTACCTGCTTTGGCCTCCCAGAGAGCTAGGATTACAGGTATGAGCCACTGAACCTGGCCTGTGTTGATTATTTCTAATGCGTTTTTCTCTTCCCTCCTACCCATGGAATTTGGTCAAACGTCACTGGTGTTAAAACAGCAGGGTCAAAAGTCTTGTTTTGTGGGTTCTTCAGACTTAAGAACTGACTTCTATGAAGAAAGCAAGAAGAACCAGTAAATGAGAAATCATCAAAGTTGGAGGACCCAAATTTGAATTCAAGATCTTTTACCTGGCAAGTGATCTTGGGTGAGTTACTGATTTTCTTTCTCCTGAGGATTGAGTATGATAGTAACTGCAAAGCCCCTGGCATATAGTAAGTATTTTAGGACCTGCAAAGACATTGTCTGTGTCCCCTCTCCAGGCTAGACTGTATTCTGACGCTCTGTTCTCCCTGAAATGGAAATAGCAGAAGCTGAAGTAATACCCTGTAATCTGAGGGTTTTACTTTTTCTTTGTGCTGGATCTTTACAGTCCCACACAACATCCAGGTTGCAAGTACGCGTTGGAGGTGATCCATATGGCCCTGTCATGGAGCTGTTGGGGCTTGCCTAGCAATGATAGGGACATGTTGGGTTTTCTTGTAGCCTTAGTCAAACCCCTTGAAGGTAATTGGGCAACTATTTCATCAAAAGGTGAGAAATATTCTGATCTCTATCACCTCTTGTAGAACAAAATTGTGGACCCATTGTGACAGCCATAAACCATTTCCTTAGTCTTATGTGGGGCATTAAGAGAGAAGTTTCCCCTTCAATTTATTTATTGAGACATTGATCAAAAGAGTAAGCAAGAAGGATTTTAAAAAATGGATTCTTCATGTCTTTATTATGTAATTTATTTAAACTGGTCCATGAATAGAGTGAGCAGGAATGTTTTTAGAAAGGGGTTTCGAACCATCTCTTGAGGCAGAAGATGTACATTCTCCTCCCTCAGAGTAGGTTAACCTTTCAGAAGACACACAGGGGTATTGGTGTGCCTCCTGGAAAAACAATGACATAATCTAGAGTCTATCTGTCCCCCCAAAAGGGAAAATCACTTCCTAGTGGTGCTCAGTAGCACTGGGCCTCCTTCAAGTGTGGCTTAGTCCATTTGTGCTGCTGTAACAGAACACCATAGAGTAGGTGGCTTATAAACAACGGCGATTTATTCTCACATTTCCGGAAGCTGGGAAGTCCATGAACAAGGTGCATGAGCATATCTGGAATCTGGTGAGACCCATTCTGCTTCTAAGTTAGTGCCGTCTGGGTATCCTCACATGGTAGAAGAGATAGAAGGGCAAGAGAGAGCCAAGCTGACTGCCGCTATCCTTTTTTTTTTCTTTAATTAAATCATAGCTGTGTACATTAATGCAATCATGGGGTACAATGTGCTAGTTTTATATACAATCTGAAATATTTTCATCAATCTGGTTAACATAGTATTCAAGGCATTTTCTTAATTATTGTGTTAAGACATGTATATTCTACATTTGGTAAATTTCTCTTGTACCCTTGTAAGATGCACCATGAGTGTGGTCCCACCAATTATCATCCCTCCACCCATCATTCCCCCTCCCCTCACCTCCCTCTCCCTTCCTTTCTTCTTGGGCTATAATTGGGTTATAGCTTTCATATGAAAGCTGTAAATTGGTTTCATAGTAGGGCTGAGTACATTGGATACTTTTTCTTCCATTCTTGAGATACTTTGCTAAGAAGAATATGTTCCAGCTCCATCCATGTAAACATAAAAGAGGCAAAGTTTCCGTCTTTCTTTAAGGCTGCATAATATTCCATGGTGTACATATACCACAATTTACTAATCCATTTGTGGGTTGATGGGCAGTTGGGCTTCTTCCATGACTTAGCAATTATGAATTGAGCTACAATAAACATTCTGGTACAAATATCTTTGTTATAATGTGATTTTTGGTCTTCTGGATATATACCTAGTAGAGGAATTGTAGGATCAAATGGCAGGTCTATTTTTAGATCCCTAAATGTTCTCCAAACATCTTTGCAAAAGGAACATGTTAGTTTGAATTCCCACCAGCAGTGTAGAAGTGTTCCCGTTTCTCCACATCAACACCAACATCTCTGGTTTGGGAATGTTGTGATGTGGGCTATGATATCTCAAAGTAGTTTGATTTGCATTTCTATGATGATTAAGGATGATGAGCATTTTTTCATGTGTCCGTAGGCCCTGCACCTGTCTTCTTCTGAGAAGTTTCTCTTCAAGTCCCTTGCCCACCCTGAGATGGGATCACTTGTTCTTTTCTTGCTAATACATTTGAGTTCTCTGTGGGTTCTGGTTATTAAACCTTTGTCAGAGGCATAACCTACAAATATCTTCTCCTATTCTGAGGGCTGTCTGCTTGCTTTACTTACTGTGTTCCTGGATGTGCAGAAGCTTTTTAGATTGATCAGGTCCCAGTATTGTATTTTTGTTGTTGCTTCAATTGCCTGGGGTGTGGGTCCTCCGCATAAAATATTTGCCCAGGCCAAGTTCTTCAAGTGTTTTCCCTACAATTTCTTCTAGGATTTTTATAGTTTCATGTCTTAAGTTTAAATCTTTAATCCAGTGAGAGTCATCTTAGTTAATGGTGAAAGGTGTGGGTCCAGTTTCAGTCTTCTATAGGTCGCCAGCCTGTTCACCCAGCACCATTTGTTAAATAGGGAATTTTTCCCCACTGAATGTTTTGAATTGGCTCGTCAAAGATCAAATAATGGTAAGAAGCTGGGTTCATCTCCTAGTTTTCTATTTTGTTCCATATATCTACCTCTCTGTTTTTGCTGCTATCCCTTTTATAAGGTTGCTGATCTCATTTATGAGGGCAGAGCCTGCATAGAAGATTAAGTTTCAACATGAATTTTAGAGAGAACACGCTCAGACCATAGCAAGAAACATCATTATTATTTTATTTATGCATGGGGAAATGCTGACACTGAATACCAAACTAACAAGTGACTAAAATTTGACTTTAGTTTGCCTTGTTTCTAATTTTCCAAGTTCTTCAGTTTCTGGCAGTGGGTGCATCATTTTTTGAAGTGATTTCTATGGAGCTACCCATATCTCCAACACTGATAAAAGATCAGGATAAAGGTAAGAAACTTGTGTTACATTTAAACACAGAGAAGCACATTTGACCTTGGGGGATTTGTTATTGATGTCATGCTGTGTTTTACTGCAGAACTCAGAAATTGCAATGAGTTTACCCAGTGTTTTCCTAAGTTTGTTATTTGACTTTTGTTCCTCTGGAGAATCATTTTAAGGAATTAAATATTTGACAAACACTGGATTGGTCTTTTATAATTAAAAATGCTGAGTGGGGGCTTGGCGCCTGTGGCTGAACGGACTAAGGCGCCAGCCACATACACCTGAGCTGGCGGGTTCGAATCCAGCCTGGGCCTGCCAAAGAACAACGATAGCTGCAACCAAAAAAATGGCCAGGCGTTGTGGCGGGCGCCTGTAGTCCCAGCTACTTGGGAGGCTCAGGCAAGAGACTCGCTTGAGCCCAGGAATTGGAGGTTGCTGTGAGCTGTGATACCACAGCACTCTATCCAGGGTGACAGCTTGAGGCTCTGTCTCAAAAAAAAAAAAAAGCTGAGTGGTGCCTGTGGCTCATGGAGTAGGGCGCTGGCCCCATATACTGAGGGTGGTGGGTTCAAACCCGGGCCTGGCCAAAAACAAAAACGAACAAACAAATAAAAACCTTGGGGATGGAAGTGGGCAGGAAAATAGCATGTCTCAGTGAGGATTTTTCTCTGGACCCTTCTAGAGTTTCTTGAAGGATCCCTGGGGAGGCTTTGACCCTGTAGGGGAAGATCAGGAATTGGGTCTCAGAGGATAAATGTGAGAGAACCAGGAAAGGCTTCCTAAGGAATGATGTTTAAGCCAAGTCTAGGACTGATGTGGTCCAGAGGCTTGCATTAGGTCCTTATGTCACGTGTGTGTAATCACCCACATTCCTTATCTCTGTGTGCACACACACATGTACACACACACATTAAGGCTGCCATTTTTCTTCTGAAATTCCACCATGGCCCTTTCCCCTAGCACTGAGACCTCTTGCAATGACTTCTGTAATCCAGAGCTATCCCTGTTCTTTGTTCTATACAAACATTGGATGGTGTCTCAGAGGACATGGATAAGCTTGCTATGTTTGCTTTTTTGTCCCAGCCTTGGGCTTGACTGATACTCTCAACTCCCAAGACCTTCCCTGCACAGCCTTTGGGGTCCCTGGAACCACACACAAGGCCAGATAGGAGCCAGCCCAGACTTGACCCATGCCTGGCCCTGACAGCCAATGCTGTGCCTTCCACTGCACGGCTGGAGGAACACTTGTACTACAAGTTCATGTTGAGCAGTGAGAACGGGCCAAAGGGGATTCAGGGCAGTAGTTACCCCATTCCACAGAAATGATGACAATGGCCTGGAGTTGGGAAATTGGGGGCTGTCTGTCATGTCAACAGCATAATGCATTTCCAGATTATGCTTCCTGGAGGCTCATTATAGAAGTGAGATACTGGACTAGGGAGGGCTGAACTGCAGGACTGCGTGGGGTGAATTGGGTGGGTGCTGTAGAAAGACATGGAGAAGCAGAGAAGCAACCCCCACTCACCTCTGTTGGGATCCTATTTTCAGCTGGTCTCTGGTTATGTCCTATTGTGACATTTAACTCTGGTTTTAGGCAATGCTGTTTCTCTTGCCTGAGAGAACTTGGTTGGGATTGTTTCTTTGACATTTAGAGTATCCCTCACATGTTCTGGAGGGGAGGGGAGAGACAAAATACAAAGATGGAGAAGCAATCTTCTAATAGCAGGGCAGTGATAGGGCAGGAAGCCCATACAGTGGACTGGAGACTCCCTTTTGTGTTCTCAAATGGACCTGAGAGCAAATCAGAGTTAATTGGACCTAGAGAAAAAGGCACTGATTTTCCAGGAGGAGGGACAGCCCATGTGAGAGGGAGCCTGCCAGTGAGAGACCCACACAAAGTTGAGCAGGTGTGATGGCGCAAGGTGGAGGCTGGGCTGAGCTGAGGTCTGTGCATTCACCATGCACATGGGCTCTAGCCTAGACTGGAGCTCATTGCACCAAACCCTGGAGTTGGGCACTGCATGCAGAGCGACCAGTGTGAGATAAGGATGAGTTGAGCTTAGGCTGACTGTATTAGAGACTAAATTTGCTTGTTGGATTGCCTGAGCCATCTTTACCTTGCTTGAAATGGCCATGACACATTCATTCATCTATCAAGACATTTCCCCACATCTGTCTGCCCAAGTATCTACCTTGGGTCAATTTCTCTTCTGGGTAATGAGAACACAGGGAAAAATACACCATGGCTCCTGCTGTATAGTTTCCAGACCCAAGAGCCTTTCCTCCTGTGTTTTGATGATGAGTTGCTCACCTTATCCTGTCTTGTCCATGAAATTCTATTCACCTTGCAAAAATCACCTTTCAATGAATTCCTACTTTGTGAAGTTTTCCCCTAATGGCAGCAGCAGAATCTAAGGGTCTTCTTAGCTTTTGAATCTCAAAGCCAGGAAATTTTCCTTTTTTTATAATCTGATTGTCTTGTCCTTCCTTCTGTGGGGCCATGAATACTTAGTGGGGGGAAAGGCTGAGTTATGTGAGACAGGACTAGTCTGAGAAAATTGTCATCCTCCTTACTGCCTTGCAGCAGCTTGACTTCCCCATGGCTCCCTCCTTTACCAAGTAGTGCCTGCTCAAAGCCGTGGCCACTGTCATGTGCTCACTCCAACTAGTGCCATTCTACTTCTGGAACTATCCATTCTCCCACTCTCTGACTAGGAGAGTTTCTTGGGTGTACCTACTCCTTTCTTGTTTTACCTGTTTCTCGTTCATCTGTACCCTTGCTTGTCTCCTGGTGTACCAGTCACTCTCAGTTGGAAGCCTTTCTTATGGTGGCTGGGGTAGATCATGTAGGTTTGGGCCGGGAGTTGTGTCTAAGAACTTAATCTTGGGTGGAGAGGCCACCTCAGGGGACCTAAATCGGAAATACTGGTGCAGAGCAGGGTGACTCTCCAACTCTGTGTCCTATCCTTATGGAGTCCTATATCAGGCAGGCTAAAATTGCTCTAAAGAGAACATCAACAATTATGTGACTTAAAGAATAGAGACATTTCTCTCTCACACGCAGGTCTCAAGTGAATGTTACTAGTAAACAGGAAGCTCTGTTTCACATGGCGATTCAGGGTTGGAGGATCATTTTATCCTATTTCTCCATCATCATATAGATAAGTTGATTTTAACCTTGAATGCACTTAAAGTCATGGGGGGGTGGTTTAGACATATCTAAAGTGTGGAAAGAGAAAAAAAACTGTCAACCAAGAATTCTATTTCCAGTCAAAACATCCTAACAGTAAAGGAGAAATTAAGATATTCCCAGATAAATAAAAATAATGAAGTTTGTCACTTTCTTGCCATAGCAAG
The DNA here is from genome assembly GCA_963573935.1 of Arctocebus calabarensis. Lineage (NCBI taxonomy): Eukaryota > Metazoa > Chordata > Mammalia > Primates > Lorisidae > Arctocebus > Arctocebus calabarensis. The sequence continues at coordinate 53,425 of CAUYON010178989.1, forward strand.
AAACATCATTATTATTTTATTTATGCATGGGGAAATGCTGACACTGATACTTGTACCTACTCTACAAGAAATGCTAAAAAGAATACTTCAGTCTGAAATGAAAAGACAGTAACTCACAGCCACATAGAGAAATAAAAATCTCTAGTGAAGGTAATGACATAGGTAAAAAGAAAATAATATTATTGTATTTTTGGTATACAACTGCTCTTTTTGTTTCCTATGTGATTTAAAAGACAAATGCTTAAAACAATACTATGAAAATACCTTAGTGGTCACATAGTGTTTAAAGGTGCAATTTGTGACCATAACAACATAAAAGGAGGCAAACAGAGGTATGTGTATACAAGCAAAGTTTTTGTATGGTGTTAAAACTAACTTGTTATCAATTCAAATTAGATTGTTATAAATTTAGGATATTGGTAGTAGTTTTCATTGTAACCATTAAAAATAATCTTTAATAATACAGAAAAGGAAATGAGAAGAGAATTTAAAAAGTACACTGCCCCCCCAATTAATTAAGCAGAAGAAAGCAGTAATAGCAGAAATGAGAAACAACAACAACAAAAAGTAAGGCATACAGGAAAAAAATGACAAAATGTCAGGACATACTGATAATGTCTTTCTTATTAGTAATTACCTTTTTTTTTTTTTTTTTTTTTTTTAGGGCAGAGTCTCACTATGTCACCCTCAGTAGAGTGCTCTGGCATCACAGCTCACAGCAACCTCAAACTCTTGGGATTAAATGATTCTCTTGCCTCAGCTTCCCAAGTAGCTACAGTACAGTTGCCCACTACAATGTGAAGCTATTTTTTTGTTGCAGTTGTCAATTGTTGTTTAGTTGTCCTGGTCTGGGTTCGAACCCTCCAGCCTTGGTGTATGTGGCTGACGCAGTAACCACTGTGCTTTGAGAGCTAAGCCAGTAATTACTTTAAATGAAAGTTGATTAACTCTCCAATCAAAAGATAGAGATTGACAGAAAAGATTAAGAACACATGATCCAAGTTATCTACAGAAAATCACTTTAGATCTAAAGACACAAATGGACTGAACATGAAAGCCCAGAAAAAGATATTCTATGCAAATAATCAAAACAGAGCTAAGATAGCTACACCAATATCAGTAAAAAAATCTTCTTTTTACAAGAAGAGACAAAGAAGGTTATTATGAATTAGTAAAGGGTACAATGAATCAAGGGGACATAACAATAAAAATATACATCAGTCAACAGAACCCAGGATTAAAAGGAGAAATAGTTCTCTAATAGCCAGAAACTTTGAATATCTGCTTTAAATAATGTGTAGAACATCAAGAAGGAAATAGAAGACTTGAACAACACCAATGCTCCACTGGACTTAATGTACATAACCTAAAACAGAACTAAAACACTCCACCCAACAACAACAGAATACACATTCTTCTCAAGTGCACGTGGAATATTCTCCAGAATAGAACATATCTGATGATGAACCAACCCTCAAGAAGCTTAAAATGTTTGAAATCCTACAAAATGTCTTCTCTGAGTACAATGGAATTAAACTAGAAATCAGTAGTTGAAGGAAAACGGAAAAGTTCATAAATATATGCAAACAACATACTCTTAAGAAACAGCAGATTCCTCCGAATCAGGAAGAAATTAGAAAATATTTAGAGGTGAATGAAGACATAGACACAGCTTATCAAAATTGATGCCCTCAAAACACAGGTTGGAGAGAGATGTGTAGCTGTTAACAACTTCATTAAAAAAGAAGGATCTCCGGCCTGGCATCTTAGCGCTCTGGGTGGCCGAGGTGGGTGGATCACTTGAGCTCAGGAGTTTGAGACCAGCCTGAATAAGACCGAGACCCCTGTCTCTACTAAAAACTAGGAAAAAATAGCTGGGCATTGTGGCCGGCACCCGTAGTGCCAGCTACTCAGGAGGAGGAGCCAAGAGGATTGCTTGAACCCAAGGGTTTGAGGTTGCTGCGAGCTATGATGCCACAACACTCTATCAAAGATGACCAAGTGAGACTTTGTCTCAAATTAATTAATTAATTAAAATAAACAAATTGGCCAGGCATTGTGGCAGGTGCCTGTCATCCCAGCTACTTGGGAGACTGAGCAAAAGGATCATTTGACCCCAAGGATTTGAGGTTGCTGAGAGCTATGACACCACAGCACTCAACCCTGGGGCAACAGAGTAAGATTCTGTCTCTCTCTTTCTCTCTCTCTCTCTATATATATATATTTTGGCTCAGTGCCTGTAGCTCAAGTGGCTAAGGCACCAGCCACATATACCAGAGCTGGTGGGTTTGAATCCAGCCTGGGCTTGCCAAAAAACAGTGACAACTACAACCAAAAAATAACCAGGCATTGTGGCAGCTGTCTGTAGTCCCAGCTACTTGGGAGGCTGAGGCAAGAGGATTCCTTAAGCCCAAGAGTTTGAGGTTGCTGTGCACTGTAATGCCATGGCACTCTACCCAGGGTGACAGCTTGAGGCTCTGTCTCAAAAAAAAAAATGTATATATATATTTTTAATTTTTTTAAATAAAATATTATTTTTAAAGAGAAGTTGCAGATTTTCTTACAGCTCTTCTTGTCTCAGTCCTCACCAGAATTGCCTTTACCACTCTGTTCACAACAATCTAGTATTCATCTCGTTCACTCCTTTCAATTCTTCCAGCCTCTACTCATTACCCAGTTCCAAAGTTGCTTCCAGATTTTCAGATATCTATATAGCAACAATCCCACTTCCCAGTATCAATTTTCTGTCTTAGTCCACTTTCTGTTGCTAAAACTAAATACTATATCTGGGACTGATAATTTAATTTTAAAAGAAATTTATTTCTTACAGTTCTGGAGGCTGGGAAGTCAAAGGGCTAGAGTTTACAACTGGTGAGGACCTTTCTGCTAGAGGGGACTCTCCGCAGAGTCCTGAGGTATCAAAGGTCTCACATGGTGAGGGGCTGAGTGTGCCAAACTGCCTTTTATGAAAAACCCATTCTCATGATAACTAAAACACTCTCATGATAACCTACTAATTCATTAACCTACTAGTCCATGAATAGATTAATCTGTCCATGAGGGCAGAGTGGTCATGACCAAATCACCTCTTTTTAGAGGCCCTGTTTAGGTCAGGTGTGGTGGCTCAAACTTGTTATTCCAGCACTCTGGGAGGCCAAGGCAGGTGGGTTGCTTGAATCCAGGAGTTTGAGACTAGCCTGAGCAAGAGCGAGACCCCATCTCTACTAAAAACAGAAAAACTAGCTGGGTGTGATAGTGCACACCTGTAGTCCCAGCTACTTGGGATACTGAGGCAGGAGGATCACTTGAGCCGAGGAGTCTGAGATTGCTGTGAGCTGTGACACCTTGGCATTCTAGCCTGGGGCAACAGAGTGAGATTCTGTCTCAAAAAAATAATGAATAAATAAAACTAAAAAATAAAGGCCCTGTCTACTGATACTGTTACATGGAAGATTACATTTCAACATGAGTTTTGGAGGGCTGAAACATTCAAATTATAGCAGAATTGTTTTCTCAGTTTCATTTTGGAATTGTTCATTGCTGATGTTTAGAAACATCACTGATTTGTGTGTGCTGATCTCCTACCCTACAACTTTATGGTACTCATTTATGGTCCTTTAATACATGGTGTATATTAGTCAGTAGGTTTTGTAAAAATAGGTTCTTTGGGAATTTTTATGTATAGGATTATGTCATCTATGAATATAGTTTTACTTCTCCCTTTTCTTTTTGGATACTTCTTTTCTTGCCTATTTGTTGTGGTTAGAAATTCCAGGATAGTGTTGATTGACATTGGTGAAAGGGGGCTTCCTTGCCTTGGTCCTGATCTTAGGGAGTATGTCTTAGTCCATGTTTTGCTGTTATAACGAAATACCTTAAAAATTTACCTATGTAATTTATAAAGAACAGAAATTTGATTCTTACTTTCCTGGAGGCTGAGAGCCCAAGGTCAAGGCACCAGCAGACTTGTGTCTGATAAGGGCTCACTTTGTGGTTCCAAGAAGGTGCTTTGCTTGCTTGTCCTCAGGGTGGAGGATCACAGTGTCTTCACGTGGTAGAAGGGAAAGGCAAACTCTCTCTCTAAAACCCCTGCATGTGAACACTAATTCTATCCATGAAGATGGAGCCCTAATGGCCTAATCACTGCCCTCACTTATCAATACCATCCCCTTTGGGGTTAACTTCCAACATATGAATTTGAAAGAGACACTTGCCTTCAAAACACAGCAGAGAAAAAATTTTCAGCTCATCATCATTGAGTATTTAGGTTTTCTGTAAATGCCATTTATTATTTCTAGGAAGTTCTCTTTTATCCCTAGATTTCTGACTGTTGTTATCTTGGAATGATATTTTGTGGAATGCTTTCCCTGGACCAACTCTTTTTTCCCTTTCATTCTCTTAATACTGTATACTACATTAATTGATTTTCTTTTGTTAAAACATCCTCACATTCCTAAAATAAACTGTACTTGGTCATGGTGTATACTCTTTTTTACATGCTGTTGGATTTGGTTTGTTAGTTATTTTATTGAGAATATTTGCTTTTATGTTCATAAAGGATATTGGTCTGTAGTTTTCTTGTTTCTGATGTGTGGCCTCACATAGGGAGTAAGGAGATGTCCCTTCTTCCCCTATTTTTGGGGGAAGATTTTTAAAAGAATTGGTACATTGGGTATATTGGCAAATTGGGAATTTTACATTCCCAGTCTTGTGATGCTTTTCTGAGAATAATATGTTCCACCTCCATCTAGGTTAATACTAAAGATGTAAATCAGTGGTTCTCAACCTTCCTAATGCTGCCGTCCTTTAATACAGTTCCTGTGGGTTGCAACCCACAGTTGAGAACTGCTGATGTAAAGACTTCATCTTTTTTAGTGGCTGAATAGTATTTCATGGTATACATATACCACAACTCGTTAATCCATTCCTGGGTTGGTGGGCACTTAGGCTGTTTCCCACAGTTTGGCGACTATAAATTGAGCTGCAATAAATAGTCTAGCACAAATGTCCTTATGATAAAAGGATTTTTTTCCTTCTGGGTAGATGGATGCCTAGTAATGCGATTGCAGGATCAAATGGGAGGTCTGATTTGAATTCTTTGAGGATTCTCCATACTTCCTTCCAAAAAGATTGTATTAGTTTGCAGTCCCACCAGCAGTATTAGGGACAATAAGCATTTTTTTCATATTTTTGTTAGCTGTTCCTCTTTAGAGAAGGTTCTATTCATGTTTCTTGCCCAGGAATCTATGGGAGTGTTGGGTTCTTTGTTCCTGATTAATTTGTTTTCTGTTATAGATCCTAGTTATTAAGCTTTTGTATGACTTAGAATATGCAAATATCTTTTCCCATTCTAAAGGTTGTCTGGTTGCTTTGGTTGTTGTTTCCTTAGCTGTAAGAGAAGCTTTTCAGTTCAATTAAGTCCCATTTGTTTATTTTTGTTGTTGTTGCAATTGCCATGGAAGTCCTCTTCATAAAATTGTTCAAGTGTTTTCCCCACAATTTCTTTGAGGATTTTTATTGTTTCCTGACCTTGATTTAAATCTTTTATCCATCTTGAATCAATTTTTGTAAGTGGTGAGAGGTACAGGTCCAGTTTCAATCTTTTACATGTGGTTATCCAGTTCTCCCAACACCACTTAATGAATTGGGATTCTTTTCCCCAGTGTATGTTCTTATTTGGTTTATCAAAAATCAGGTGCCTGTAAGATGTTGCTTTCATCTCATGGTTTTCTATTCAGTTACAAAGGTCAATATCTCTATTTTTGTGCTAATGCCATGCTGTTTTGATCACTGTGGCCTTGTAGTATAACCAAAAGTGTGATGGGGTGATACCCTGGCATTGGTTTTTTTTTTTGCAGTTTTTGGCCAGGGCTGGGTTTGAACCTGCCAACTACAGCATATGGGGCTGGCGCTCTACTCCTTGGAGCCACAGGCGCCACCCCTGGCATTGTTTTTATTACTAAGAATTGCCTTGGCTATCCAGGGTTTCTTCTGGTTCCATACAAAACAAAGAATTATTTTTTTCCAATTCTTGAAATTATGATGATGGCATTTTAATGGGGATTGCATTGAATCTGTAGATTGCTTTGGGTAGTATAGACATTTTGATAATGTTGATTCTTCCCAGCCATGAGCATGGTATATTCTTCCATTTGTTAATATCTTCTGCTATTTATTTCCTTAGGGTTTTATAATTGTCTTTGTAAAGGAACTTCACCTCTTTTGTTATGTATATTCCTAGGTATTTCATTTTTTTTGAAGCTACTGTGAAGGGAATTGTGTCCTTGCGTAGCTTCTCATCTTGGTTGTTATTGGTATATACAAAGGCTTCTGATTTATGGACATTGATTTTATATCCTGAGACATTGCTCTATTTTTTGATCACTTCCAGGAGCCTTCTAGTGCCTTCTAGTTGAGTCTTTGGGGTTCTCTAAGTATAAGATCTTATCACTGTTAAAGAGCAAGAGTTTGACCTCCTCTGTACCCATTTGGATGTCCTTTATTTCCTTCTCTTGCCTGATTGTATTGGCTAGAACTTCCAGTACTATGTTGAATAGTAGTAGTGATAGAGAACAACCTTGTATGGTCCCATTTCTGAGTGGAAAAGCTTTCAGTTTTACTCCATTCAGTATAATATTAGCTGTGGATTTACTGTAGATGGCTTCATTCAGATTAAGAAATGTGCCACCTATGACTATATTTTTAAGTATTCTAATTAGAAAAGGATGCTGAATTTTATCAAGTGCTTTTTCTGCATCTATTGAGAGGATCATATGGTCTTTGTTGTTGCTTCTGTTGATATGGTGAATTACTTTTATGGACTTGCATATGTGAAACCAACTTTGCATCCCTGGGATGAAACCTACTTGATTGTGATGAATGATTTTTTAAATATGTAGCTGTAATCTATTGGCTAGGATTTTATTGAGGATTTTTGCATCTATATTCCTTAGTGAAATTGGTCTGAAGTTCTCCTTTTTAATTGGGTCTTTTCTTGGTTTTGATGATGTTTGCTTCTTAGAACATGTTGGAGGAAGATTCCTTCTCAATTTTTTTGGAATAATTTCTGCAGTATGAGTATAAGCTCTGTTTTGAAGTTTTGATAGAATGCTGATGTGAATCCATCTGGATCAGGGCATTTTTTTGTTGGAGAATTTTTATTGTTTCTGTGATCTCAGTTCTTGAAATTGGTCTGTTGAAGAGATCTATTTCTTCTTGATTAAGTCCAAGGAGAGGGTGTGATTCCAGGTATTGATCCATTTCCACCACATTATCAAATTTCTGAGCATAGAGTTTCCTATAGTACTCAGTGATGATCTCTTGTATCTCTGTGGCATCTGTTGTTATTTCTCCTTTGTATTGCTGATAGGAAAATATTTGATATTTTACTTTTCTGTTTCTAGGTAATCTGGCCAAAGGTTTATCAATTGTATTTTTTTTGTTGTTGTTAATTTTCTGAATGATTCTTTTGTTTTCAATTTCATTTATCTCTGATTTAATTTTGGTTCTTTCTTTCTTTCTTTTTTTTTTTTTTTGAGACAGAGTCTCACTTGGTCACCTTCAGTAGAGTGCTTGGTGTCATAGCTCACAGCAACCTCAAGCGATTCTCCTGCCTCAGCCTCCCCTAGTAGCTGGGACTATTTTTTGCTATAATGCCTGGCTATTTTTAGAGACGAAGTCTCACTCTTGCTTAAGCTGGTCTTGATTCTGTAAACTCCAGCAATCCACCTGCCTTGGCCTCCCAGAGTGCTAAGATTACAGGTGTGAGCCTTTAATTTTGGTTTATTTCTTTTCTTCTTCTGGGTTTGGGATTAGATTGTCCTTCTTTTTCCAATTCCATGAACTGGTTCATGAGTTTATTGACACTCTCTCTCTGTTTTTCAAATATAGGCATCTAATGCAATAAATCCCCCTCTTAAGACTGCTTTTGCTGCATCCTTCAGGTTTCAGGAACTTATGCCTTCATTGTTGTTCAGTATAAGGTTGTTTAATTTCCAAGTCTTTGTGTAAGGATACACGTTTTGTTGGAGTTGAGTTCCATGTTCATTAACTTGTGGTCTGAGAAGATACAAGGTATAATTTCTATTCTTTTAATTTTCCTGAGGTTTGATTTGTATCCTAGGATGTGGTCAATTTTGGAGCATGTACCATGGGCTGATGAGACAAATGTATATTCCTTAGCTTTGGGGTGGTGTGTTCTATATATGTCTATTAATCTCATTTGTTCTGTAGTCACATTTAAGTCCATGGAATCTTTGTTTAGTTTCTGTTTAGAGGATCTGTCTAGTTCTGTCAGAGGGTTGTTAAAGTCCCCAACTATTATGATGTTATGGGATATCTTATTGCTTAGACCCATCAATGTCTGTTTCATAAATCTGGGAACATTTAGGGTGGATGCATAAATATTTAAAATTGAAATGTCTTCTTGTTGTATTGTTCCTTTGACCAGTATAAAGTGTCCATTTTTGTCTTTCTTAACTTTAGTTGCTTTAAATCTGCTTGTATCTGAAAATAAGATTGCAGCCCCTAACTTTCTTCTGATTTCTATTAGCTTGAAATACTGTTTTCCATCCCTTAACCCTAAATCTTGATTTGTCCTTCAAGGCTAGGTGTTTCTCCTGGAGACAGCATATGGATGGCATGTGCTCTTTTATCCAATCAGCCAGCCTATGCCTCTTCAGTGGTGAATTCAGTCCATTGACTTTTATTGAAAGAATTGATAAGTGTGGTGGAGTTCTATTGATCTTATTTTGTGAGAGTCTATTGAGTAGTTTTATCTTTTGTGCCAATGTGGAAGCTAAGTTTTGACCTTTAGCTACTGGTTTTTTACTTTGCTGGTGGTCCATTGTGATAGTCAGTGTTGAGAATAGGTCTAAGTATTTCCTGTAGAGCTGGTCTTATTGTGGTGAATTTGCTTAGTGCTCGTGTATCAACAAAAGATTTGACTTCTCCATCAACATTGAGGCTTAATTTATCAAAATACAGAATTCTAGGTTGAAAACTGTTTTGTTTAAGAACAGGCATCCTCAAACTTTTTAAACAGGGGGCCAAGTCACAGTCCCTCAGACCGTTGGTGGGCTGGACTATAGTTTAAAAAAATTCCTATGTACACTGCACATATCTTACTTTGAAGTAAAAAACAAAATGGAAACAAATACAATTCACACCAATGCATGTGTCCCACGGGCCATAGTTGGAGGACCCCTGGTTTAAGAATGTTGAAGTTGGATGACCATGCTCTTCTGACTTGAAAGATTCAGTTGAAAAGTCTGTTGTCATCCTAATGGCTGTTTCTCTGGAGGTCAGTTGGTGCTTACTCCTGTCTGCTTGCAGAATTTTTTCTTTCATCTTGACTTTGGACAGGTTTGTTACAATATGTCTTGGAGAGTCTCTGCTTGAGGTGAGGTGACCTGGGGTGCAATATCCATCTGAAAGGAGTGTGTCAGGGTCTTGAGTAAAACTTGGGAAATTTTCATTTATGATATTCTCCAGTAGGGCCTTCCATTCCTTTTGGACAATCTTCTTCCCCTTCAGGAATCCCTATTTCTCATATGTTTAACATTTCATGGAGTCTCATCATCCTCTAAGCACCTGTTCTGCTTTCTCTCTCCTTTTTTCTGCCTCTTTAACTACCTGGGTTAACTCAAAAACTTTATCCTCTATCTCTAAGGTTCTTTCTTCTCCATGGTCTAACCTAGTTTTGATACTTTTTACTACATTTTTACATTCCTTGATTGTTTCCTTCATTTCCTTAAGCTCCACTATATCCTTTCTATGTTCTACATATCTCTCATCCAAATTTTGGTTCTGTCTTTCCATTTTCTTGTCCATTCCTTTTATTGTCTTTATCATCCATATTTTAAATTCCCTTTCTGTCAAGTCCATTAATTATTTATATGTGGAGTCTTCTGTCAAAGCTGCCTTATGGTCTCTTGGTGGAGTTTCTCTGTTTTGGTTTTCAATGTTACCCCTATTTTTCTCTTCATATGTTCTTTCTTCCTGTTCACTTCCTTGTCCTTCTTTTTCTTTCTTACTGCTTCCTTCCCTTCTAATTCCTTGCCTAAGAGCTTAGGTCTTGAAGTAGCCTCAGCCTGAGCAAAGCCAAACTCTTCCTCCTAGCCAAATAAATGGAAGACCTTGCATTGATGACAATACGTTTCAATATGTCACTTGGATACCAAGTGGTACTATGTTGTTTTTTTATTTTTGGTTGTTTGTTTTAGGAGACAGAGAGCACAACCAGCAACCTTTATCGCCCTTATTCAAAACTTAGTTGCCTTTGGTGGTCATCTGATTACTTCCTCAGCATTCATACCCTGTTGGGTTGGGATCTTAAAGTTCATAAGAATCCTTCAGGGGCAGGTCTTGCAATGCCCCCTGACTCCAGTTCCCATAGGGTGTAGGAGTCCCTCAGCCTGTCCCAAGAATGGAGATCTGATCCTAACAAGCAGAATTAAGACAACTGTGCTTTAGGCCCCTGCTAAGATTTTCTCATGATCTTCTCACAATTGCAGTCCCCTGGCTGCCGAGACCATCTCAGTGTGGCTGTTTCACCAGCCACCAAACCCATGGCAAATCCACTCCAACTGGCATTTAATTCTAGCTGCTGTATACTGTTCAAGTCTGCCCACCCTTCCAAGTTTCCCACTCAACATGCAGTTTCTCCCAAAAGCTGAAAACTCTGGAAAGTCTTCTTCCTGTCCTGGACCTCCATGGGTGTCAGGCAATCCCAGCCAGTCATCATCAGTTGCCTAATTCATGAGATTTCCACTGCTTCAGATCATATGCTGTATCTAGCTCACCAATTCCTTGCTGTGCTCCCTGAGCTATGACCCTAGGTAAGGTCCCTGCTTGAGGGAGTTCAAGCAATCCTCCCATCTCAGCTTCCCTCCTAAGTAGCTAGGATTGCAGGCATGTGCCACCACACTCAGCTTACTAAATCATGAATTTAGTGGCATAAACTTATTATGATATTATCTTATTTCTTAGTATCTATAAATCTATAGTGATATCACCACTCTAATTTCTGACATGGGCAATTTGTATCTTTTCTCCGATGTGTTTGTCTAAAAGTTTATCAAGTTTATGGATCTCAGAGAACCAGATTTTGCTTTCATTTTCTCTCTTCTTTTTTCTGTTTTTAATTTTATTGATTTCTCCATTGATTTTTATTTTTTCTTTGTTTTCTGCTTTGGATTTCATTTGACCTTCTTTTTCTGCTTTTTTTTTGTTTGTTTCTTTGCTTGTTTGTTTTCATTTTCTACTTTTAAAAGATGGAAAATGGAAAAAATGAAAAAAAAAAAAGATGGAAAATGAAGGCCTGGTGCAGTGACTCATGCCTGTAATTCTACTTCTCTAGGAGGCTGAGGTACATGAATTGCTTGAGCTCAGAAATTCGGGACCAGCGTGAGCAAAAGGAGGACCCCATCTCTACCAAAAATAACAACAATAACAATAACAACAATAATAAAAACTACTCAGGCAGGGTGACACATGTCTGTAGGTTCAGCTACTGGGGAGGCTATGGTGGGAGGACTGCTTGAACCCTGGAGGGTTGCTGTGAGATATGAAGACATCATGGCACTCTATCCGGGTCAATAGAGTGAGACTGTGAGGCTGAAAAAAAAAAAAGGTGATGGAAAATGAGGTTATTGATTTGATACCTTTCTTCTTTTCTAAAGCAGATGTTTAGTGCTATAATTTACCCCCTCTGCACAGCTTTAGTGACATCTCACATTTTAATTCAGTTCAAGCTCCTTTCTAATTTCCATTTGTATTTCTTCTTTGGCCACCAGATTACTTAGAAGTATGTTATTTAATTTCCAAATATGAGGGGATTTTTCAGATATGTTTTTGTTTAATTCCTAATTTAATTTCATTTTGGTCAGAGAACATATTTTATATGACTGGAATATTGTTGGATTAATTGAGACTAATTTTATAGTCAGGATACCTTGGTAAATGTACAACATCCCCTGGAGAAGGCTGAGTAATTTGCTGTGGAGCTTTCTGTAAATGTCAAATAGGTCAAATTGAATGAGAATGTTCAAGTATACTATATCTTTGCTGATTTCCTGTCTGTTTTATTACTTATTGAGGGAAGAACATTGACATTTATAACTATAACTGTGAATTTGACTATTTCTCTTTACAGTTCTATCAGCTTGTATTTCATGTTTTTCAAATGTTTAGGGTCACTCACAAATGTTTATGTTTCTTTCTTTTTTTGAGACAGAGTCTCACTTTATTGCTCTCGGTAGAGTGCTGCGGCATCACAGCTCATAGCAACCTCCAGCTCTTGGACTTAGGCAATTCTCTTGCTTCAGCCTCCTGAGTAGCTGGGACTACAGGCACCTGTCACAACACCCAGCTATTTTTTTTTGTTGTTGCATTTTGGCCAGGGCCAGGTTCAAACCTGCCACCCTCAGTATATGGGGCTGGAACCCTACGCACTGAGCCACAGGCACTGCCCCAATGTTTATGATTCTTACATTCTCTTGACAAATTGACTTTTCTTATCACTGATATTATTCTTTGCTCTGAAATCTTCTTTGTCTAATATTGACATCACTGTAGTTTTCTTTTGACTAGTGTTAACATGATACATCCTTTTTTCCATCCTGACTCTTAATCCATGTCTCTCTTTATATTTCAAGTACATTTCTTTTGGGTAGCATGTAGTTTTGTATTGTTTGTCTGTCAATCTTTGCCGTTTTTTGTTTTTTTTTTTTGAGACAGAGCCTCAAGCTGTCACCCTTGGTAGAGTGTCGTGGCATTACAGCTCACAGCAGCCTCCAATTCCTGGGCTCAAGTGAGTCTCCTGCCTCTGCCTCCCAAGAGGCTGGGAGTATAGGCACGCACCACAACAACGCCCAGCCATTTTCTTTTTAGTTGCAGCCGTCATTGTTGTTTGGTGGGTCCAGGCTGGATTCGAACCCACCAGCTCAGGTGTACGTGGCTGGCACCTTAGCCCGTTGAGCCACAGGAGCTGAGCCCAATTTTGCCTTTCAATTGGAAGTTTAAACCATATACACTTAAATGTGATTTTTTTGGATATGGTAAGTTTAAGTCTATTATCTTATCATTTATTTTTCTATATATCATATCTTGTCTGTTCTTTTTTCCTTTTTAACTTTTTTCTTGCCTTCTTTGGGTTGGATATTTTCTTCTTCTTTTTTTTTGTATATCAGTCTTAATACCTGTGTTTGTGTTCACATGTGGCAGTATCTTGCTGAGTGGTGTTTATTATTGTTGTTGCATGGGGTTTTTTTTGTATACTTTATTTTTTTTTATTAAGTCATAAACACATATATCATGTATACATTAATGCATTTATGGGGTACAATGTGCTGATTTTATATACAATTTGGAAAGCTTATATCGAACTAGTTAATATGCACCATAGGTATAGTCCTGCCATTTACCCTCCCTCCATTACATTATGAACTAAAATCCACAGTAGACATTAGAGTTGGCACTTGGTGGGTTACATCCTCTGGGTTTTGAAAAACGCACAATGTCCTGTATCCACCATTATAGAATCCTGCAGCATAGCTTCACCACCCTAAGAATGCTCAGAGCTCCACCTCTTCATCCCTGTCTTTCTCCCCCTGAGTCTCTGGAAGCCACTGATAGGTTTTCTGTCTCCATAGCTTTGCTTTTCCCAAAACGAACAGGTGCCACTTTTAGCTGCATGAATTTTATGGTATGTGAATTATATCTCAATAAAAAAGTTTTGTAACTAGTTCTTAGGACCTGCATAGTTTTAGCTTATGTTGTTGATCTTAGTTTGGGCTGCTATAACAAGAAAACCACAGACTGGGTGACTTAAACCGACAAACATTTATTTCTTACAATTTTGGAAGCTGGGAAATCCAAGATCTAGGCACTGGCATTTTCAGTGTGGTGAGGGTTGGATATTTTCTAACGTTCAGTTTTATTTTTTCTGTTGGCTTATTAACTCTTTTTTCTTATTTTAGTACTCACTCTAGGGTTTATTATATATATATGCTTATTATATATGTAATATACTTATGTTTATAATATATACATATATGTTATATATGTATATTATATATATCTTATCATGGTCTGTCTTCAGGTGACATTAAACGTTTTTACATGTAGCATTGGTTTTTAACTGGGAACAATTTTGTCTTCCAGAGGACAGTTAGGAACATCCAGAGGCTTGGGGCCTTTAGTAGGTAGAGGCTAGGGATGCTGCTAAAATTCTAAAATTCACAGAACGGCTCCTCACAATGAAAAATTATCTGGCCTAAAATGTCAATAGTGGTGTGGGTGAGAAATTCTGAGATATAGTATAAGAACTTAATAATAGTATACTTACTCTCTCTCCTGGCCTTTATGCTATAGTCATACATTTTGCATAATACACAGGGTGCCCATAAAAGGTATACATATTCTAAGAAAGAAAAAACTGTATTAATATTGTAATGCTCAGGCCAGGCATGGTGACTCATGCCTGTAATCCTAGCACTCTGGGAGGCTGAGGCAGGTGGATTGCTTGGGCTCAGGAGTTTAAGACCACCCTGAGCAAGAGTGAGACCCTATCTCTAAAAAAAAAAAGCTAGCTGGGCATTGTGGTAGGCACCTGTAGTCCTCGCTATTCCAGAGGCTGAAGCAAGATGGATCACTGTTGTTGATCCCAGGAGCCCAGGAGTTTGAGTTGCTGTGAGCTATGGTACCACAGTACTCTACTGTGGGCAACAGAGTGAGATTCTGCCTCAAAAAACATTAAAATAAACACATAAAATTGTAATACTCAAGTCCCATTTGACTTCTGCAGTTACACAAGATATGATATACAAGATAATAAACATTATCAGTATATATTGAGTATTATAATTCTGATAATGTTTTTTCCTTTCTTAAAATGTGTATACTTTTTTTTGGTACCCTCTTTATACTGTCATTATCTTTGTTTAAATTATTTATCTTTTAAAGCAACTTAACTAATAAGAACTCTTATAAGAATAAACTCCTATAAATTTACCTACATAGTAACTCTTTCTTGTGTTCTTCATTCCTCTGTGTAGATTGAGATTTCTATCTTATGTAATTTTACTTCTGCTTGAAGAATTTCCATTAACATATTTTGAGTTTTGGGTCCACCCATGGTGAGTTCTTTCATGTATTAGAAAAAATCTTTATCTTTGTTTTGAAAGGATGTTTGTGTTGAGTATAGAATTCTATATTATTTTAGAGATATTGCTCCCTTATGTTCCTGCTTGCATTGTTTCCAAAGAAAAAACTGTAATCATTCTTATTTCTGTCCCTCTATACACAGCATGTCTTTTTCCTCTGGCTGGTTTAGTGTTCTCCTTATTACTGGTTTTGAGAAATTTAATTATGACATGGCTAGGTGGTGCCTGTGGCTCAGTGGGTAGGGTACTGGCCCCATATACTGAGGGTGGCAGGTTCAAACCCAGACCTGGCCAAACTGCAACAAAAAATAGCTGCAACAAACTGCAACAAAAAATGGTGGGCACCTGTAGTTCCAGCTACTTGGGAGGCTGAGGCAAGAGAATCGACTAAGCCCAGGAGTTGCTATGAGCTGTGATGCCGTGGAACTCAAGGGCAACAGAGTAAAAAACTCTGTCTCAAAAAAAAAAAAATTATGAAAAGGCTTAGTGTAGTTTTCTTCATGTTTCTTGTGCTTGGGATTTGTTGAGCTTCCTGGATCTTTCAATTCATAATTCTTTTCAAATTTGGGAAGGTTTCAGCCAGTATTTCTCAAATATTTTTTGCCCTTTCCCCTTTTGGGGACTCCAATTATACATATATTAGGCTGCTTAAAGTTGTTCTACAATTCACTGATGCTATTTTCATTTTTAAAATTTATTTTTTCTCTCTGTGTTTCATTTTGGGTGGCTTTTATTACAATGTTTTCAAATTCATGTTTTCGTTCAATGTTTTCTTCTGGAGTATCTATTCTTTCATTAATCCCACCCAGTATATTTTTCATCTTACATCATATGATGAGTTTTCATCTCAAGAATTTGATTCTGGTTTCATTTATAATTTCCTTCTTCTCACTGTGGGTGATGTTTTCCTATCTCTTTGAATGCTTGGTAATCTTTTTGTTTTTCTTTTGGATTTCAAACATTGAGAGTTTACCTATCAGATGCTGAATATTTTTATTCCTATAAGTCTTCTTGAGCTTTGCTCTGGGTTGCAGTAAATTTACTTAGAGACAGTTTGATCCTTCAAATCTTGATTTGTGATCTCTTTGGTGGGTCTGGATTGGTGCCCAGACTCAGACTAATTAGTTTGAAGTACTGAGTACTCCCACTGTGAACCATGAGGTTTTCTAGTGTGCTTGGTAGAAAAAGGCACTATTCCAGTCCTTGCGTGAGCACTGAGGATTACTTTTTCTAATTGCTTTATTTTAGATAGTTTTTTTCCTAGACTTGGGTTTTGTTTTGTTTTGTTTTTTTGAGATAGGGTCTAGCTTTGTCACTTTGGCTAGAGTGCAATGGCATCATCATAGCTCACTGCAACCTTAAAGTCCTGAGTTCAGGCGATCCTTCTGCCTCAGCCTCTTGAGTAGGTGGGAACACAGGCTCACACCACCATGCCTGGCTAAGTTTTCCATTTTATAGAGAAAGGAATCTTACTCTTGCTCAGGCAGGTCTCAAACTCCTGGCCTCAAGCAATCCTCCTGCCTCGGTCCCTCAAAGTGCTGGGATTACAGGCATGAGCCACCAGGCCCAGCCTCATTTTCTTTTTTATATTGTATTTTTACTGTACTTTTCTTTTCTTTTCTTTATTTTTTTGAGCAGGGGTTTCACTCTGTTGTCCAGGTTGGAGTGCAAAGCTACGATCATAGTTCTCTCTGATTCTCCTGCCTCAGTCTCTCCAGTAGCTGGGACTACAGATGTGTGCTTTTTTTGTTTGTTTGTTTGTTTTTGTAGAGATGAGGTCTCACTATTACTCACGCTGGACTCCAACTCCTGGCCTCAAGTCATCTGGCCTCCCAGAGTGCCAGAATTACAGACATGAGCTACTAGTCCCTTTTCTATGTTTCGATATATTTAGGTATAGAATTGCCTATAGTATTTAGTACAGTAACACACTTTATAGGTATGTAACTGGGAGCAGCAGGCTGTACCATGTGGGCTTAGGTTTGCAGTGGGCTGTACCATCTAGGTTTGTTTAAGTGCACCCTGGAATGTTTGCACCATTGCCTAACAACACGTTTCTTTTATTTTTTTTTCTTTTCTTTCTTTCTTTCTTTTTTTTTTTTTTTTTTAGACAGAGTCTCAGTATGTCACCTAGGTAGAGTGCTGTGGCGTTGCTGCTCACAGCAACCTCAAACTCTTGGGCTTAAGCGATTCTCTTGCCTCAGCCTCCCAAGGAGCTGGGACTACAGGTGCCTGCCACAACACCCAGCTATTTTTTTTTGTTGCAGTTGTCATTGTTTAGCAGGTCCAGGCTAGGATTCAACCTGCCAGCCTTGGTGTATGTAGCTGGCACTCTAACCACTGAGCTACGGGTGCCAAGCCAAACACATTTCTCAGAATGTGTCCCTGTTGTTAAGTGATGCATGACTGTATTGAAAACTCCCAGATTTATATGTCTAGCCTAGGACTCGTATATCCGACTGCATACTTGGAATTTCCACGTGGATGTCTGAGAGGTCTCTAAGTGTAACCCAGCCCTAATGTGCCTATTTCCATCTTGTCAGTCCACATATGCTTTTCTACCAGGCTTCCCCCTCTCAGTAAGTAGCACCACCAGCCAACCAGTGGCTTAATCAAATTTCTCCATCCGTAATTCTTCTTTTCTCTAACACTCCCATCAAATCCACCTGGGAGTTCTGCTGGGTTAATCTAAAGCATATTTCAGATCTCCCCCTGCTCTATCTCATGACTGCCTCCCTAATCTCTCTTCTGGACAACTGTAGAAGCTGCCTAAGCAAATAGCCACCTGCTTCTAGACTAGAGATTTTCAACTGTGTGCCGTGAGAGGTTCTCAGATGTGCCACAAAAATTTTTTAAAGGTTTCTAATTTCACGCCTGTATTCCCAGCACTCTAGGAGGCTGAGGCAGGAGGAGTGCTTGAACTCAGGAGTTTGAGATCAGCCTGAGCAAGAGAGAGACCCCATTTTAGACCTCCCCCCTTAAAAATAGCCAGGCGTTGTGGCGACCTGTAGTCTCAGGTACTTGGGAGGCTGAGGCAAGAGAATGACTTGAGCCCAAGAGTTTAAGGTTGCTGTGAGCTATGATGCCAGATCATTCTATTGAGGGTGTCAAAGTGAGACTATGTCTTGGGAAAAAAAAAAAAAGAAAGAAAAGATTACTAATCAAATTATTTTTGAAAGAAGTTCAAAGCACAGTAAGTATACCTTTTTTTTTAACTCTTTTTTTTTTGATCGCCATAATTTAAGTGCAGAAGTTTAACTATGGGTTCAAGTGTGCTGTGAAATAAAAAAGATTGAAAAATACTGCTCTAGACTATCCATCCCCACCCCTACCACTGCCACTACCCATTCATTACAGAATAGGCTGAGTGAGGTTCAGAAAACTCCAATCCAATATCCTTCTCCTACCCGAAACCATCCAGTGGTTTTCTGTGAAGACTAGAATACAGTTCAAATAAGGAGGCCCCTGCAGCTCCCAGGCTTTTCAAGATGCAGCTCCCACTCATGACATAGCCTTGTCATTCCCACCCCCTCACTGCTCCTCAATACATCCAAGTTGCCTGGACCTCTGCTACCCTCTCCTCTCACCACATTCTAGGTCTCCCTGTGCCGGCTCCCTTCTGAGGATCAGGCCTCCCCTCAAAGATCATCTCCCCAGAGCACCCTTGCCATCCCACTCTAACCAAGACCACCTGGCTGACCAGCCATAGCCCCTCTGCCATGGCACCTTCTCCTCTTTTCCTCTTAGCATTTATCCCTGACTTTGTTGCATTTGTTTACTTGTTCAACCTTCAAACTTGTTCATTTCTTGTTTTTCTTTCTCTGTAAATTGTAAGCTATAAGACAGCACAGATGGTCCCTTTGCTCTTTGCTGATGTATCCTCAGTGCCCAGAACAGTGCAGGCCCATGGCAGGCACAGTAAAGGTTCGTCGAATGAGTGAAGGGGAGGAAAGCAAGGATCAGGGATATTAACACCAGTGATTGAGCTGGGGCACCAGCCTGGCATGTTGCCACACGTATAGTCCGTGGCTATCCTGAGGTGGAGTTCCAGAAACTGCTCCTGTAGTTCCCTGCATGGACAGGAGGTGTGCAGACGGCCCAAGAGAGAGCTCAAACTGATCCTTTTGCTGAAGCCTATTGGAACAGCCCCTTGAGGCAGCAGGTTGTGTGGAGAAGGTCAGGCAGCCAGTGTGGTGTGGGCTCTGCTGGGAGGAAGCTGCTCCATGGAATTACCTATCACAGCAGAGAGCCTGGCTGTTCTTTCAGCAGGCTCTAATCAGGGAGAAACTATTCAGGTTTTGGGGGCATGCTGTTGCCCATCTGGATGGAATTAGTCAGAGAGAAGGTAGGTGTCAACCTTCCAAGTGTTAAATAAAGATTTCAGAGCTGGGAAGTACCTGGAGAGTGTACAGTTAAGGCCATGGGTCAGATTGACCATGTAACCATGTGATTTCCTGGGGCTGGAGATTTACATTTTGATGGGTTGCAGATGAGGGAACTGTAAAGAGATTTTTTTCCAGTCTCAAGGGAATTAAAAGAGGTTTGTAAGCAAGTGCAGACACTTGGTGTAGAAATAGAGCTAATTCCAGGTCAGGTTGGCTGGGACATCTGGTGACAAATAGAGACAAAGAACTGGCAGCACAGCTGGTCAGAAGGCCACTTCCACCCTCTTCTGCTGGCCCAGAAACTTTTGAAGGTCTTTCTTCATGGAGGTCCTGCTCAGAGCAGAAAGCTGAGCCTGGAATCTTGCTGGTGACCTCAAACCTTGGCTTCACATGGTACTTGCTATGTGACTTGGAACCCCACCTTGTTCATCTGAAAAGTGGGAATAATATGTGTACAAACAGTTCAGAGCTATCGAAGGCTAAGATGAAAGTACAATGTGAAAGTAACGCAGAGAGTGCCTGGCCCCAGCAGACCCTGGACACACCTCCCAACCTCCCATAAATCCCAAGATAATATTTTGTTCGGATGGAAACTTAGTCCATAGAGTTGGAGCGGAGAAGGTTCATGAGCCCCTAAACATTTGCTTTTCTCCACTTCAGCACCCAACCCACCTCGTCACTCATTCGGTCAATAAAACCCAGGATACCCAGCCATTTTTCTATCATTTCCCCTCGGCGAAGCCCAGTGAGCTCAAGAGCCGCACCCCTAGTGCACTTGGGTAGCCCCTGTTTCATTTCTGCTGAGAGTACACAGATCTGCCAGGCCACAACCTTGAATTCTTCAAGTTTTATGATGTCAAAGATGACTCATTAGGTCGATGTTGGCTTAACTGATTAATCTTACTTATGCACACGGCTGGTTTCTCCCTGAAGGTTTGCTGGAAGCATTTATTTCTGCTACACTAGGAGCAAAATCACAAGCAGGTCCCTGGAGCATTGCATATTGCAGACGCCATCTCTTTGGCCCTCCACATTAATTTTCTTCAAATGACACCAAGGGGCCAATATGTTGCCTACACACCTTTGCCTTGACAAATTTTTTGCTTTCATTTCTAATCATTTGTGCAAAATGCTCTGGTTTGGGTTTGTGCAGACCTTGTGGGCGGGGAATTGCTGTCCTCCGAACCATCTCCAAATTGCTTTTGCCATGGGAACTTGCTGAGCCTGGAGTTTTCTCTTCTGGACCAAAGGCCTTGATTCCTTTATCAGTCGGAAAACAAAACACACCACACTGGCTATGATTCCCAGCCCTCTTTCCCAACAAGTATTTTCAATTTTTTAATTAAAGCTGTGATCCCAAGGTGTTAATTGTTTGAGAGGGTTTTGGATTATTTTCTCAAATATTGTTTTCTTCCACTGGGACTTTTCCAGGGGCATTTGCTGACTTCTGCAGCTTGGCTCCTGCTGGCTACCTGTATCTATCCCTTCTGCCTAGTCCTGTGGGCTACAACAGCCAGCTATAAATAAGACACCACATTTCTGAAGTAGAATACGTAACTTTTAGAAAAAAATATTGCTGTTGGACTCTACCATGGTTATTTTGGTATCAGTGAAAAATAACCCAAAGTCTTTAAAATAATTTAAAGAGGTTTATTTAGAGCTGAATATGTGTTGCCATGACCCAGAGAGCCATGCCCAATAACCCTTGAGCAAGTGGACTACCTGTGGCTGGGTTATATACCTCAAGGTTTTATATATTTCAAGGAGATAGGACTTGCACGTAAAGTCATAAAGCAATACATGGAAGTCTTATGAGATCTGTTAAGTAAACCTACAGGTGTGGTTTAAGCTTTGTCTTGCATCGCCTTAAGTCTGTTAAAGGATATTTCCAAGAAGGGAGGGGTAATGTCTAGGCACGGGTGACATTCCTTCTAATGGCCAGCAACTCTGCTTTAGGGTGTTTCTAGAGGACGGGCACAGTGGCTCATACCTCTAATTTTAGCACTTTACGAGGCCAAAGTGAATGGATTGCTTAAGCTCAGGAGTTTGAAACCAGCCAAGCAAGAGTGAGACCCTGTCTCTACTAAAAACAGAAAAATCAGCTGTGCGTGATGGTATATGGAGTCCCAGCTACTCAGGAGGCTGAGGCAAGATGACTATTGAGGCCAGGAATTTGAGGTTGCTGTGAGCTGTGTTGCCATGACATTCTACCGAGAGCAACAGAGTGAGACTCTGTCTCCAAAGGAAAGAAAATAGAATATTTCTGGGGTCTCTCTGGCCAAGGGGTCGAGTCCATTCTGTTGGCTGAGGGGGCTTAAGATTTTATTTTCGTTCACTCTGGTAAGCAAGACAGGGCAAACTTCTATCTGGGAACTATCCTGGAGGTGGAAGGAAAAGTAAGGGGAGAGGCAACAGTAGCCAAATTGAGAGGCCCACAAAGAGGGAGAGCAAAGAAGGAAGAGAGGAGCGTCCCCGAGAGTGGGAAAATCAGAAAATGTGTTGCCCTGTATGATCCCACAGGCTCCTATCAACAAGTACCAGGTCCCCAGCATTGTTCAAGGGTCAAATACACTCATAATTAAGGAAGAAGATGAGGGCCGAACCAAGAGCCCAGAGGGTGGCACCCAGAGCAGTTGATCTTGGCTATTTAGGACTTCCAGTGGGAGATGACATGAAGGGAAGAGAACTCTAAAGAACATCAGGATAGCATATTGGAAGAGCAGCCAACATCCTGAGGGCTGCAATAGAGTTCTCTCTACTTTTTTTCTACCAGAGAAATTTTTTCTCTACCAGAGAATCCCTTGCTATATTATTGATTCTTTATGTCAAACTATTTCTGATAAAGTTACAATGTGGTTTTGCTTTTCTGATTGGATCCTGACTCATACAGGATAGATATCAGCTGTCATCCCAGGGAAGAGACCACAAAAATGGTAACTGGGATTGGCTTGGTCAGGCTTTTGGGTTTCAGTGCTGTTCTGAGCTCCTTGCCGATGGGAAGCAGGATGCTGGTAACCCATGGCATGTGGCAGCACCACATTTAATCAATCTTTCACCTGTGTCTGACTGGTCAGGTAGCCACTGAAGCAAGTGTCCTGAGCACCCAAATGCCTGCTGTCCTGAACTATTATGGCAGTAAGGATGACAATGAGGACTCAATATGAGATGGATTTTCTCCTTAGGCACACTTGAGCACTAACAAAGAGAAAACAGGAAAGGCCTTTCTGTTAATTCTCAGCTTGAGTCACAGTCTGAAAACTGGCGAGCCCTCAACAAATTCTGTTTTGTTTTGTTTTTCTTGTAGCTGGATAGATAATACTGAAAATCACATATAAAATTTAATTAACAAAAATAACTCTAGGACTGGCAGCTGAAAGTCTAACGTAAGTCACAGTTTTTTACTCCATTTCTAGACCTGAGGCAATTTACACACCTGAGAATCCCTAGAATGAAGAAACCTTTGAGAAAGGACCCTCCATCCTGCCACAAATATACATTTTCTTTAAGCCTTCTCCAAAGGGATTTATGGCTGTTTATGGCCAACTGAATTTGGTAGAAGAAAATTCCCAGAATTTTCCAAGATTACTAGCCACTGACTGATTTAACACTAATTCTTGGGGACCAAAAATACCACAGTGGCCCATTAGACTGAATGGGAAGGGGGTTAGAGTGATCAGGTGATAAAATTTTAGCCCAGGTCTGACTCACAGTGGGCCCTCCTGTCCAGGGACCAACTCTGTAGTGATTTCCTGGTTCTTAAACATATAGCTGGAATAGACATACTTAGCAACTATGTAGGAATCCACACATAATCTTTCTGATCTACAGGATGAGGGCTATTATGATAGGAATGGGTAAAGACTAATTTCCCTACAATCTTCTTTTCTCTACAAGATACTAAACAAGAAGCAATTCTACAGCCCTTGGAGAATTGCATGGATTAATGATACTGTATAAGACTTCAGAAGAGTCACACATCTCTGTGCTACTCCCTAGTTTGGTTGGTGCAGAAGTCAGAAGGATATGGAGAATGACTGTGGAGTTTTGTAAACATGATCAAGTGGTGGCTCCAATTGTAGCTGTTGCACCAGAGGTATAACTTTAGTAGAAAAAGATAAAGTGTTCCTGGCACTTGGCATACAGCTGTTGACCTAGCTGATGTCTTTTTCTCCACACCTATTTATAAGGTCCACCAGACTCTGTTTGCTTTCACCTGTCAGGGTCAACAATACACCTTCACACTCTTGCCTCAGAACTATGTCAAATGAGCTATGCTCTCTTCATGTTACAGTCCACAGAGATCCAGATCATTTTGAAATTTGGCAAAACATCCCAGTAGCACCCTACATTGACAATATTATGTTGATCAGATCTGATAAGCAGGAGTTAGCAAATTCTTTAGATGCAAATTAGAGGGTGAGAGATAAAACATTCCTGGTACCACTTCTGTATCAGTCAGGGAGAAATCACACATTAGGCAGGTGTGCTATAATCCCAGCACTCTAGGAGGCAGAGGCAGGCAGATTTCTTGAGCTCAGGAGTTCGAGACCAGCCTGAGCAAGAGCAATACCGCATTTCTAAAAATAGCCAGGCATTGTGCCGGGTGTCTGTAGTCCCACCTACTTGGGAAGCTGAGGCAAGAAAATTGCTGAAGCCCAAGAGTTTGAGGCTGTTGTGAGCTGTAACTCCATGGCACTCTACTGAGGATGACATAGTGAGACTCTGTCTCAAAACAAACAAACAAACAAACAAAAATAAAATGTTCCCCTAAAACTGGGAAATCTGTTATTGCAGAAGTCCTTCTTTCTGGTTAAAAGGTTTCAAGTCCCAAAACCAGTTCAGGTCCCAAAACTGGGCCAAAGATTGTGTTACCGCTGAATGTTTGTATGTTCCACCACGAAGTCGTATGTTGAAGCCCTAACTCCTAATGTGATTTGCAGATGGGGCCTTGGGGGGTTATTTGCATTAGGATAGGGTCATAGGGTGGGGCTATCATGATGGGATTATTTCCCTTATAAGAAGAAATACCACCTATGCCTATATTCTTAAGTATTCTTATCAGAACAGGATGCTGAATTTTATCAGTGCTTTTTCTGTATCTTTTTTTTTTTTTTCCCTGAGACAGAGTCTCAAGCTGTCACCCTGGTTAGAGTTCCCTGGCATCATAGCTCATAGCAACCTCCATCTCTTGGGGTTCAAGCCATCCTCTTTCCTCAGTTTTTCTACTTTTAGTAGAGACAGAGTTTCACTTTTTCTCAGGCTGGTCTTGAACTTGTGAGCTCAAGGAATCCAACTGCCTTGGCCTCCCGGAGAGCTAGCATTACAGGCATGAGCCATCATACCCAGCCTTTTTCTGCATCTATTGAGAAGATCATATGGTCTTTGTTTTTGCTTCTATTTTTTTATAATTTGTTTTTGGAGAGGGTCTCACTTGGTCACCCTTGGTAGAGTGCCGTGGCATCTTAGCTTATAGCAAACCCAAAGTAATCTTCTTGCCTCAGCCTCCCAAGTAGCTGGGACTACAGGTGCCCGCCACAATGCCTGGCTATTTTTTAGAGATGGGGTCTTACTCTTGCTCAGGCTGGTCTTCAACTTGTGAGCTCAGGCAATCCACTTGCCTTGGCCTCCCAAGTGCTGGAATTACAGGAATGAGCCACTGCACCCAGCCTGTTTTTGCTTCTATTGATATGGTTAATTACATTTATGGATCAATGCTCATCAACTCAGGAATGGATTAACAAACTGTGGTATATGTATTCATAGGGATACTATTCAGCCATAAGATGTGACATCACCATCATATTTTTTGTATTAACCTGGATGGAGTTGAAACACATTCTTCTCAGTAAAGTATCACAAGAATGGAAAAGCAAATATCCAATGTACTTAATACTAACATGAAGCCAGTAGACAATCTAATTCTCACCCACATAGGAGAAAAACTCATTTCAATTCAAGTTTGGGGAGAAGGAATAAGAGGGGGGTGGGGGGTTGGGGTGCTCCCACCAAATGAGCATAATGTAGGGGTGCAAGGCACACCTTTTGGGTGTGGGACACAACTACAAGAGGGATTCTACCTAACCAAATATTGTGACCTAGTTGTTTGTACCCTCACATTAATTTGAAATAAAAATAATATATTTCTGAAGGTAGCCATATTAAATTGAAGAAAATCTTTAGAATTTCATTAGGAAAAAAAAAAAAGAAAGAAGAAAAACCAGTTAGCCTTCTCATTCTCTCTTCCCTACTTATCCCAAAAGAAGAGGTTACATGAACACACGGTGGGATGGTGGTAGCCTATACGCCAAGAGAGGCCTCAGAATTAAACCTACCTTGTTAGCACCATGAATTGGAATTCCCAGACTCCAGAACTGTGAGAAATAAATTGTTTAAATCCATGTAGTCTACTGTATTCTGTCATGGCAAGCCAAGCTAAGACAATTTTTGACTTTTTATTGGAGTGACTGTCCTCAGCTTCCTGCTCATCCATCCTAACTTTCTTGGAACTGTACAGATTGAGCAGTACCTTCATTGTCTACCCACCGCTTTTGTTCTTGGGAATTCCATGTCCCTACTGCCTCATCTCTAAATCTTTCTGTAGGTCAGGCCCCTGGCCACAATACCCCAGCTTCTGTTGGTATTGTTGGCTAGGTCTATCATTCCTTTCTTCCCTTAGTCCACTCACCACTCTTCCAGCCAGGCTATGTTGTGATCTGACTGTAGCTATTGGTCTGTGATTAGGAGAGAAGGTAGGAGTAGATCCCGAGGCGTACTGTGTGTCTTGCAAGGCAGAGACCTCCCTGTCTTTTAGCAAATAGAGTTCTACCCTTTAATAAGGGATGGGTCATGTCTGAAGACCCAAAGTGTGTAGGAGGACATGGATTTTCAAAGTACTTACATACATTAACCCAGACATCCCCATCCCAAACCTCAGGTTCCCATGACTTTCCATCTCAGGCTTTAACCTTGGCACTGCAGAATTGCAGGGGTGAGGATTCAACCTTCCTTGGAGTTCTGTTACCCTCAGAGTCAACTCCTGGGCCAAATTTTAGCTTTTTCTGCAAGAGATGAGAATCTCCACATGTTGCGGAGAAGTGTCTTTTTCACACCACATCTTTAATTGATGATTAATCACACCCAATCTTCTATCATCTGCCTTTGATGTATCAGTGGTACTCAGTAAGGACCAACCAGTTTGTCTTAATAATGATTACTTCCCACTGCCAAAATCATTGCACCTGCACTATCTTGTCACTGCTTTCCCATTCCAGCTCATAGTCTGCATAAATGCTAAAAAGTGCATTGCTTTAGCATGCTCAGGGCTGTCTACACCACCTCGCTCAGTTGTGGGATTCTCATTTGTCAAAGAGTGGGTGATACAAACCTGAAATTCCTTTTCAGAGTCTCTTTCCTTGAATCCTCCTGGCCCCACCTGTCTTAGGTCATGTTCTCTGGGAAACAGACTCCCAGGTAGGGAAAGTCAGTTGGGAAGTGCCCTGGGTGACCGCATAATTTGGAAGCATGATAAGTCAGGCTGGGTAGAGGGAGGAAGTAAAATTGGAATGCTCTTGCAACAAGATAGAAGCAGGGGGTGGGAAATCCTAGGGGTCATCCTGGGATCCAGCCTATCACACTTCCTCAGTGTGCAGCCCAGGCCCATGGCCCCACTGTTATGGCTTCCCACCCTGGATATAATAGCAAGTGGAAGAGGAAGGGAAATTCTGCATTTCCTTAAGAGTGAGTAGACTTTGGCGGTAGAGAACTGGAAAAAGAGCAGAAGGTACGCTGACTGGGTGAAGGGTTAGAGCTGAGACAATGTGCGCAGCTTGACAAGCTGCTCCAGGGCCCCAGAAATGGCTTCTAGACATCTCCTGGGGTTTGAACTAGAGCTGAGGGGCCAGTGGGGACCGAGAAAAGGAGGAGTAGTGAAAAAGTACATTCTCCAAAAATCTCTCAACAGTTTTCAGGGTCACATGTTGGCATGAGCAGTGATTCTCAAACTCATCTGCCCAGTGCACCCATTCCTATAATAAATATTTCTTTTTGTTTGCAGTTTTTGGCCTGGGCTGGGTTTGAACCCCCCCACCTCCAGTATATGGGGCTGGCGCCCTACTCCTTTGAGCCACAGGTGCCGCCCATACAGCAAATATTTCTTAATGTGCTTTACACATGCTTATGTACATGCACAGAATCTTTTTTGTTTGTTTGTTTGTTTGTTTTGAGATAGTGTCTCACTCTGTTGCCCAGGCTAGAGTGCCATGGCATCATAGTTCACAGCAACCTTAAACTCCTGGACTCAAGTGATCCTCCTGCTTTGCCTCCTAAGTAGCTGGGACTACAAGCACCTATCACAACACCCAGCTAGTTTTTCTATTTTTAGTAGAGACAGAATCTTGCTCTTGCTCAGGCTGGTTTTGAACTTCTGAGCTCATGCAATCCACCCACCTCAGCCTCCCAGAGTGCAAGGATTACAGTTGTGAGCCACCACACCCCGCCATGCACAGAATTTTTTGAAATCAGTATAATGTCCTATTAAAATAAAAGAGAAGTAATCTATAATAAAAGAATATTCAACTGAGGCAAGAGGATTGCTTGAGCCTAAGAGTTGGAGGTTACTGTGAGCTATGATGCCAGCACTCTACTCAGGGCCACAGATCAAGACTCTGTCTCAAAAGAAAAGAAAAAAAGAATATTCATTTCAACATGTAAATGCTTGGGCAGGCCTACAATCGAAGACAAAATACATAGTAAGATGTTTGTACCTATGTGCAGAACCGCCATGAGTCTGACAAGCAGCAATGCTGACTGATGCCAGAGTTGTCAACACTAGGGGAGGTGTTGCCACTGGGGACATGGCTTTGAAAATGCTTCCAAAGTCCCAGCTTTCCTCGCCCCACATGGTAGTTGCATTTCTGGAAAATGCCTGAGTTAGTAAAACAGCAAGAAGGACTTTATGTTTACATGGAATTTAGATCTAAGCCCAAATAATGCTAAATAAGTTTCTCGCCTATGCAAATGTCTGGGAAAGTCTTGTGGGGTATAGGACAATTCTGCTTTGTGTGTCTTACATGTTGGGAATGTGAGGCTTCCTTCCCATTGCCCATTGAATGTCTGTGGTGCTGCCCATCCTTGCATCTACCACCTGCCTTCACAAGGACCACGACATCGCACGGTGCCCAGAGAAGAAGCATCCTGTGTGTGATCCTCCTCCTTGCTTTTGGAAGGCCCAGAAAGCTGGAACACCTCCTGCAGAATTAGTTCATATGATACGCAAAGTGGGGGATTCCAACTTGCAAATTGCGCCCAGGGGGCGGAGTGCTCTGGGCCTTCTTTCTGCTGCCCTCACACTTCTGCTAAAATGCATCACTGGCTGGATGACACTTTCATTAGTTACTGCTCAGAGGCTCAGACAGCAAAGCAGCCAGGCTGGTCTCTACTCACTCATTCATTAGTTTTAATTAAACCCTTTAATTTTATTTATGCTGCCACAAACTGATTAACAATTTGGCAGCATAAAGCAGGAAGTCTTAAAAAGCACCTTGAGGAATCTGGGTCTCTAACACAGACTTCCCCCAGAAATGAGGTAGAGTGTGGAATGTGGGTTGGGGCTCCTGCCAGGCTGGGGGAGGCAAAATTCCTACAACCTTGGAACCGCCAAGGTGTCAGATCTGAGGGCACCCACGGCTGATGCATCGAGAGACAGCATCTCTATATCTGCAGGCCCTGCCCTCCTGGAGCTGTGAGAGAGAACAGGACTGTGTCCCCAGAGGGCCAAATGTTGTGGAGAGAGCAGAGATCCGAGAGACAAAGAGATATTAACCCAAAATGGTCTGGTGAATGTGAGGTAGAGTTCTGAAACAGACAGTGAGCCGGCCGCTGGTGGGAAGGCTTTGTGAGAGGCCTGGGCTTTGAGCTAAGTCACGGAGGACTAGTAGTTACCCCCAGACTGATGGCCTGCAGAGAAAGAGATGAACAGAGACTCAGATATTTGTTCCTTACTTCTCCAAGGGTCAGGCACATTGCTAGTTCCAAATTTTAGGTGGAGAGATAGGAATGAGAGAATGTAACAGGCTGAATTGGGAGTATTATTATCATTATTATTTAAGGTTAATTGAGGATACAAAGAATTAGGTTACACTGTTCACATTTGTTAGGGTTAGGTCCCTTTTATAATTGTGCCCCGCCCCCAAGAAGTGTGCCATACACTATAACATTGTGCCCCCTAAGTGGGAGCATCCCCATCCTCCCCTTCCTTCCCCTCTCCCTGCTCTCTTGTTCCCTCACCCCCTCCTTGAATCGATTTCAGTTTTTCTCTTTGTGGGTATGTATTAGATCATCTACTGGCTTCATTTTAGAACTGAGTACGTTGCGGTTTTGCTCCTCCATTCTTGTGATACTTTACTAAGAAGAATGTGTTCTCCAACTCTAACCAGGTTAATACAAAAGGTATAAAGTCTCCATCTTTTTATGGCTGAATAGTATTCCATAGTGTACATATACCACAGCCTGTTAACCCCTTTCTGGATTGGTGGGCATTTAGGTTGTTTCCACATTTTGGTGATTGTAAATTGAGCTGTGATAAATTATCTAGTGCAAATGTTCTGATAAAATATATATATATTTTTTTCTTCTGGGTAGATGCCTAGTAAGGGGTTTGCAGGATCAAATGGGAATTGGACTTGGGGAGTTTTAAACCAGTAGTATGCAAAAACCATCCCCCTCTGATAACCACTACTATCAGTTTTGCCTTTACAGATAATTTTTCTGTTCCTGAAAGTGCGGAGTAAAGAAAACCTGGTCCCTTATCAGATTGTAACTAGGTAATGCCTGATAAGTTTGGTCAGTATTCTGATACAGTGTTAAAACCTTTGCTTCCTTTCAGGCAAATCTTCGACTTATTTGGGTGTTTTGATCCCCTGCCCAGGTCTTCAGCAGTGAGCTTCTGGCAGAGAAGGCCATAAAGCCTGCCATCCCCAGAGGCTTTCTCTTTCCTCTCCTCCTCTGCTCCCTGCCCCAGCTGTTGCAGTGCACTGGGGAGCTGCGAGGAAGGGTCTGGCTCTTGGTGGAAGCAGGGACGGTTGTCTTTTTGGTAGCTCTTACCTGCGCCTCCTTGGAATGCTGGCCATCTGTGTAGCCTCTGTAGTCCTGTGGATCTCCTTGCTCCAGGAACAGCTGTGCTATGACCTACCAGGTGCCTCAGTGCCTTTGTGAAAGTGGCAGGTTCTTTCTGGTACCATGAGCCCTCAGAAGGGAGCCAGTTTTTTGTCTTCCACATCTTTGGTACTGATCACGTGATAACTTTCTGGGTCACCTTCCATATCAGGTGGCAGTCCAAAACACAGTGATTAATCCAACGAGTTTGTATTATTACAATTCTCACAATTCTATGGGTCAGCTAGGAATTTTTCTGGTTTGGTTCAGCTCTGATAAAGGCTCAGCTAGGGCTACACGTTATAGAGGTGTCCAATCTTTTTCCTTTTCTGATACACATTGGATGGAATAAGAGTTGCCGAGGGCCACACAGTAAATACATAAAAAAACAACCAAAGATGGCCAGGTGCCTATAATCCTAGCACTCTGGGAAGTCGAGGAGGGTAGATTGCTTGAGCTCACAGGTTTGAGACCAGCCTGAGCCAGAGCAAGACCCCATCTTTAAAAATAGCTGGGCATTGTGGCGGGTCCCTATAGTCTCGGCTACTTGGGAGGCTGAGGCAAGAGAATTGCTTGAGCACAGAGTTTGAGATTGCTGTGAGCTATGACATC
This sequence comes from Arctocebus calabarensis, assembly GCA_963573935.1. NCBI lineage: Eukaryota > Metazoa > Chordata > Mammalia > Primates > Lorisidae > Arctocebus > Arctocebus calabarensis. The sequence goes on from CAUYON010178989.1 coordinate 84,737, forward strand.
ACAGCACTCTACCACGGGTAACAAACTGAGACTGAAAGTGCTGAGTGGAGTCTGACCAGGAGTCAGCTTGTTCTCACACAGCTTCAAAAGACTTTTATTCATGTAGTTGGAACGTGACAAGGGGTTTATGAGAGGTGAGAGGTGTTATCTTTTTTCTGCAGATTGAATGATGCTATGTCAGGGACCCATCTTAGAATTACTCCTTTCCATCAAAGGGTCAATCTTGTACCAGGACCTTATATCTAGTGGTACCAGGTGCCCCAGTGCCTTTGTGAAAGTGGCAGGTTCTTTCTGGTACCATGAGCCCTGGTGAAAGCACATGTAGTGAGAATAAGTTGGAGTCAGTCCGGCTAGGGCCGACGTGACACAGAAGGGCTGGTCATTTTACGTCCTATGTGACCTTCACCTCCTGTCTCTCATTCTTAGTTGTTAATTTAGCTCCCACCCTAAAGATGCCCATCTTGAATAGTTTTGAAAGCCCGATTTAGGAAATTGACTTTTGAATCAGAAATGTTATAATAGGTCACTGAGTTATGCTGATTATTATTTAAAATAAAGGTGAATGTGGTCTTTAGCAGGATTGATTTGGGGAATTCACTTTTGAATTAGAAATATTGTAACAGATTGTCCCTGTGTTGTGTTGATTATTACTAAAAATAAGAGTTAACATGGTCTTTGCTTTGAACCTTTGTGTATAAAACTGTGCTTTTGGAAATGGAAAGACAGAACAATCTTGGAGAGGCTACTGTCACTGTTCTCCAGAATCACTGGCCTTCTGACAAAGTTGGTGGAACTATCCCCATCTCTGCCTATTGGCTGACAGTGACCGGAGGCCAGACTCTTTGTCTGGTAACAAGGGTAGGAGATTTATGATGTTTCCCAGGAATGCCGGCCTTAAAGAATCACAAGAGTGTGGGAAGGGGGCTGCTGTGGTCATGCCATTTGCTTTCTCTCCCTAGCTGTCCTCCCAGGATGGCTGACTCTTGTCAGGGTCATGAGGAACTATAGGGGTGTGGGGAGGGAGTTGCCATGGTCATGTGATTTGGTTTCTGGCCTGCTTTCTCTCACTAGCTGTCTCCCAAAATGACTAGTCCCATCAGGCTCATGAGGATTTCTTCCCTATACAGGGCATACTGAGATTAAACCATATTCCCTTTTAAAGTTTGAACAGAGCTTTGCTTATCCATGTTTTAGATCATCTTTGAAAAGCAAAATGTTTGCTGGGAGATTATTGAAATTGCTCTGGAAGATTATGAAGAGCTAGGACTCTGGGAGGCTGAGGCTGGTGGATTGCTTGAGCTCGGGAGTTTGAGACCAGCCTGAGCAAAAGTAAGTGAGAGCTCCATCTCTAAAAACAGCCTGGCATTGTGGTGGGCACCTATAGTCCCAGCAACTAGCGAGACTGAGGTTAAGAGGATCACTTGAGAACCCAGAGTTTGAGATTGCTATGAGCTATGACAACACAGCATCTACCCAGGGTGACAGAGTGAGACTCTGTCTCAAAAAAAAAAAAAATGATTATGAAGAGGAGCAGAGCCTAAATTAATTAAGGAATAGTTTAAGAAAAAGGCAGGGCAAAGATAAAGTTGTATAGAATAGATAAAATAATGAGATAAAGAATGATAAAGGTGCAGAACATCATCGTAGAAGTGTAACAGAGACAAAGGCCTGGAAAAACGCAAAAAATGTTTTAGCAGCAGAACTCTTTCTTTAGAAACCCTTACCCTGGCCAGCACGGTGGCTCACACCTGTAACCATAGCACTTTGGGATGCTTATGCAGATGGATCGCCTGAGCTCAGGAGTTGAGACTAGTCTGAGCAAGAGTGAGACCCTGTCTTTACTAAAAATAGAAAAACAAGCTGGGCATGGTGGTCTGTGTCCAAGCTACTCAGGAGGCTGAGGTGGGAGTATCACTGGAACCTAGCAGTTTAAGGTTGCTGTGAGCTACGATGACGCCACAGCATTCTACCCAGGGTGACAGAGTGAGATTCTGTCTCAAAAGCAAACAAACAAAAATTTCCCCCAGGCTCGGCGCCTGTGGCTCAAGTGCCAGCCACGTACACCTGAGCTGGCAGGTTCGAATCCAGCCTGGGCCCGTCAAACAACAATGACAGCTGCAACCAAAAAATAGCCGGGCATTGTGGCGGGTGCCCAGTTACCTGGGAGGCCGAGACAAGAGAATCACTTGAGCCCAGGAATTGGAGGTTGCTGTGAGCTGTGATGCCACAGCACTCTATCCAGGGCGACAGCTTGAGGCTCTGTTTCAAAAAAAAAAATTTTCCCCCAAACTGCTCACCCTTTTTGGGAATTAAAATCTGTGGAGGAATGTTCTTTGTGTTTTTGTACCACAGGAGATGGTTCTGAGAGAGGATACCCAGAAAAAGTAAGAGAACAGAGGTCTTCTCAAGGAGACCCCAAGGATACACCTGTGAGGTTCTCCCCGTGGTGACTCAGCTCTTAAGAATTTGTAGAACTTAATTTCCTGGGACCTGGAAACTAATGCTTGCTTCCATTTCTATAAAAGCCAGAGCCCACTTCTCCAGCTTGATTCAAACTGACCAATGAGAAAGGTACCCGTGGGCCAGAATTTTTTGACTAGGGATAAAAAGGAGATGACTGAGCCAGTCAGGGAATGTGGCCATTTTGAATTCTTCTGTGCAGTCGCTCCGCTGGCTGAAATAAAGCCCTTCCTCTTCTAAACATGGTGTTTGGGTGTTCATTCTTTCCAATGGGCCTCATCTTCCAGCAGAAGTTGGGAGATTGTCTTCACTAAAGATGGCAGCACTGAGCTGAAATCCCTTTAAAAGCTCTATATTTCTATGCAGTGCCTGTGGCTCAAGGAGTAGGGCTCCGGCCCCATGTACCAGGGGTGGCGGGTTCAAGCCTGCCCCTGGCCCAAACCGCAAAACAAAACAAAACAAAAAAAGCTCTATACTTCTAATGTCTTAACATGATAACTGAGAAAATGCCATGAAGGCTATGTTAACCAGTTTGATGAAAATACTTCAAATTATATATAAAACCAGCACATTGTACCCCATGATTGCATAGTACACAGCTATGATTTAATAATTAAAAAAAAAAAAGCTCTATACTTCTGCTGATAGTTAGGACAATGCTACTTTAAGGCATGAGCCTGGCAAATTAATAAATTTCTCTTTCCTTTCCTTCATTCTGCATGGCCAAATACTGAACAGAGGGGTGACTAAAAAGTTAAGAGACCAGTCTTCCTTTCCCATCACACAGATGCACAGATTTTTTAATGGAACCATATACATTTTTTTTTTTTTTTTTTTGGCTGGGCCAGGTTTGAACCTGCCACCTCTGGTATATAGGGCCAGCGTCCTACTCCTTGAGCCACAGGCGCCACCAGGAACCATACATGTTTTTTAACTAATAAAAAATCGTATCAGGGCTCGGCGCCTGTGGCTAAGCGGGCTAAGGCGCCAGCCATGTAAACCTGAGCTGGCAGGTTCGAATCCAGTCTGGGCCCACCAAACAACAATGACAGCTACAACCCAAACAAAAATAGCCGGGCGTTGTGGCGGGCACCTGTAGTCCCAGCTACTTGGGAGGCAGAGGCAGGAGACTCGCTTGAGCCCAGGATTGGAGGTTGCTGTGAGCTGTAATGCCACAACACTCTACCCAGGACGACAGCTTGAGGCTCTGTCTCAAAAAAAAAACAAAATCGTATCAGAAGCATTCAGAATGTCAACAAAAACAGCTGCGATTTTTTTGAAAGTACAGAATGGCTTTCAGTTAACAAAAAAACAATTATTTTGCATGAGCTGCATCAGAGACAACTGAAGATGAAAAATCTACCATCTCCACATATGTACATATAACGTATTTGTGCTGTGCACCAAGAACCTGCTTTAAATTTCCGTGCCAATTTACAACCCCCATACTGTACCGGGCAAGGTTAGTGTCTATTGAAATATCTTCAGGACAGGGCTATCTAAAGATCCATCTAGATGAAAAGAAGATACTGTACAGTTTAAAAACAGATCTTACACAACCTTACATTTCAATTACTTTCTTTAAAATGAGAGTTCTGCATACAGGGAGGTTAAATGCTTTGTGAACAAGAAAAAGAACTGCTAGAACCAACTTATTTGTCATCATTGTCGTCTTCATCTTGGATTTCTTCATCTTCCTCTTCCTCCCCATCTTCTTTATCTTTCTTATCTTCCTTCTATCTTTATTTTGCTTTTTTCAGCCTGGACAACTTCCTTTTGACCTGCACCAGGCCTTCTTTTAACTTCATGTGCAGCAATATCCTTTTCACCTTTTTCCTTCAGTCTAGCAGCCTTCTTTTCAAAAGGCTGCTTGTCATCTGTAGCAGTGTTATTATTCCTGAGGGAGAAAAATAGCCCAGAGCAATCTGAGCTAAGTGAGGTAAGTAAAATTTATCAGGCTCAGAGAGACAGAGTATGGGACATCAGTCATGCCCCCTACACCTGTGCCCACAGGGCAATTGTTTAAAAGACATTTTGTTCCTGATTAGCTACCTCACCCATATCTTCTTGCTCCAAAATTTGGATACAAAAACATGGTATAACCAATCAACAACTTGTGTCATTTTGTTTTATTTTATCTTTTTTGAGACAGAGTTTCACTTTGTCACCCTCGGTAGTGCTGTGGTGTCACAGCTCACAGCAACCTCCAAATCTTGGGCTCCAGTGATTCTCTTTCCTCAGCCTCCCAAGTAGCTGGGACTACAGGCGCCCGCCACAACGCCCAGCTATTTTTAGAGACAAGGGTCTTGCTCTTGCTCAGGTTGGTTCTTGAACCTATGAGCTCAGGGCAATCCATCTGCCTTGGCCTCCCAGAGTGGTAGGATTACTTTACAGGCATGAGCCACCAGCAGCTAGCCTGACTTGTATTATTTTAATGTAAATTCTTGGTAAACAACTTAGGAACTGCCTCATCTTTTCCTATCCTTTTCCTTAACTGCTGCTAACTGAAGTGTACATTCAGGGCAACTTGAATCTACACTCCAGGATTGCTATTCTCAATCTTGGCCCAAGTAAACTCCCTACTATTAGTTTTGCCTCAGTTTCTTCCTTTTTGCTCAACATTCCATGTCTCTCCCAATTTCCTAGCAACTTCATAAATGGATAGGCTGGATGTTCTCTTTGACTCTTGTGCAATACTCAAATAAAACATGAAAAAGTCCTCTTGAGTGCGTTGACATCCTTGAACTTCTTGTTTTTCCTTTTAGAGGGATATAGATTTTCCTTTCTCTACCATAACAGACCTTGTCCACATTGTGCATGTCTTAACACTTTCCTTTCTTTTTAACCTATATCCTTGAGTTGTTTTTCAGATGGAAAATGCAGATAAGGGCTAAGTATTGAACTGTAATAACCCTTTATTCTAAATTTCTCCCCAAGGAGCCTGGATAACGTCACATCCACCTTAACCTTCCTTCCCACTAATCAAAGAATTCTGAGTCCACCTATAATCCTTCCAACTCTCTGAGTACTTCTTAGGAAACTGAGACTGAGGCATCTGGGTGCTTTTGTGGTTCTCCGGGCAAGGCTGCACCAGGAATGCATGTGGTGACATTTTGCCTCTCAGCTTCTGTTTAGTTATTGCTCTTGTTTAGTTATTTTTTTTCAGCAAGAAATATTACAGAATCAAATTGGGGTCCACTCATCTAGTGCAACACAGCCATACGCTAATGCCAAAATTTGCAGCAGAAGAAAGAGGTATTTTGTTGTATGGCACCATGCAAGAAGAACAGGAGGCTAACTTAAAACCTAGCTCTCTACTTAAGATCTTGGGCAGTGTCTGTGGTTCAGTGGGTAAGGCGCCAGCCCCACATACCAAGGGTGGCGGGTTCGAACCTGGCCCCGGTCAAACTGCAGCAACAAAAAATAGCCAGGTGTTCTGGGGGTGCATGTAGTCCCAGCTCCTTGAGGCTGAGGCAGGAGAATCACGTAAGCCCAGGAGTTTGAGGTTGCTGTGAGCTGTGATGGCATAACACTCTACCAAGGGTGATAAAGTGATACTCTGTCTCAAAAAAAAGAAAAAAAAAAAAAGACCCAAACTCTCTGATGGCTTATAATCTAGGGTTTTTATTTTTTAAATTTTATTGTTATTATTATCATTATTATTTTTAAGACAGAATCTCACTCTGTTGCCCAGGCTAGAGTGCCATGGCTCACAGCAACTTCAAACTTCTGGGTTGAGTAGTTGCGACTACAGGTGCCTGCTGTGATGCCAGGCTAATTTTTCTATTTTTAGTAGGGCCAGAGTTTCACTCCTGCTCAGGTTGGTCTTGAACTCCTGACCTCCTTGGCCTCCTAAAGTGCTAGGATTACAGGTGTGAGCCATTACACCCAGCCAATCTAGGGTTTTTAAAGGCAAGGGTACATTTTAGGAAACCAGAAGTTGCAGGAAAAGTTATAAATCAAAACATGAAGGTTATATATTAACCTGGCTCAAAGGATGGGCTAGCCCCCCCCTTTGGGGGGAGGGTGGAATTTTGGGTCGTAGGTGGATTTCAGAGATTCTGGATTTCAGAGATTCTTTGATTGGTGGGAAGGAAAGTTATGAGCACAAGTCTCTCCAAGTCCCCTGAGGAGAAGGTTAGGACAAAGGGTGATCACAGTTCAATCCTTAGTTCCCCCTTATCTACATTTTTAATTTGGTAGTTGTAACTGAAAAACAACTCAAGAACATAGGTTAAGACATAATCTAAATTTTAGGATCAGTGCCCATAGCTCAGTCAGGAGGGCACCGGCCACATACACTGAAGCTGGCGGGTTTGAGCCCAGTCCGGGCCTGCTAAACAATGACAACTGCAATGAAAAATTAGCTGAGTGATGTGGCAGGCACCTGCAGTCCAAGCTACCTGGGAGGCGGAGGCAAGAGAATTGCTTAAGCTCAAGAGTTTGAGGTTGCTGTTAGCTGTGACATCACAGCACTTTACCAAGGGCGACATAGTGAGACTCTGTCTCAAAAAAAAAAAAAATGTAATTTAATTTTGCCCTATGGAAACTAAAATGCCTTGTGACTTTGTATGAAGAGTACTGTTATAATTATCAGGTTATTCATGGAGTTTTCAAGGCTAGCTAGCTGCCTGGAATTTCCTTTGAAAAGACTCAATGTTTTTCCTTTCATTTCCATGCTTGGCGAGCCAGGCATGTCCCTAAGAGGAGTCCCCTTCCTTCTCAGCAACAGAGTTGCCTGCTGCCCATTTGGCTCACACGTGCCCCGATGCTGTCTTTATGGAGCTCAATGCACTGCAAGGCCAGAATCATGTGGTTTTATATATTCATTGCTTTTTTTTTTTTTAATATTAAATATCTTTATTTAAAGATTCTGGAAAATGAGTTACTTTTAACTGACATACATGCTTTTAAATATGAAGATCTCAATTGCTAGACATGCAGATTAGTTAATAAAAAATGAACTTGTTCTAGCATGTAAGGGCTCCATGCATCTAGACTGTTACGCTTCCTCCCATATGAAAATTTTCCCTATCACCTCCAATACTTTCATTAAGTTGCCATTTACACTTCATTATGATACGTATGCCCAAAACACCTTATACACTGACAGGTGCTTGTGCCAAATTTTGAGAACTTTCTCTAGGTTCAATGTAATTAAATACTATTAAGCATTTATGCAGTGGCTCACACCTGTAACCCTAGCACTCTGGGAAGCTGAGGCAGGTAGATCACTCTAGGAGTTCAAAACCAGCCTGGGCAAGGGTGAGACCACATCTCTAAAAACAGCCAGAAGCTGTGTGGCAGGCACCTGTAGTCCCAGCTACTCAGAGGCTGAGGCAAGAGGATTGCTTGAGCCCAAGAGTTTGAGGTTGCCATGAGCTGTGACACCACAGCCCTCTACTGAGGGGCAACAAAGTAAAACTGTCTCAAAAAAAAAAAAAAAAAGATATTCTTACCAGCTCTACTGTGCGCCTATCCTCCAACTGGCCTGTTATACCACAACATCAAATCTCAAGAGATAGGTGACTTTTAGTCACCTTGCCTAAAAGTTACACCCGTGGCTTCTTGTTCAGAGCTACTAATACACAATGGAACTTGAAGTACTACCTAACTCGTTTCTTCATCTTTAAATGGGAGGGTAGAATATACCAAATGTGTGAGAACTGAAAAGATGAACAGGAAGCATCTATTACACTGCCCTGTCACCACCTGTCTCACTGCTTTACAAAGTTAGTAAAAATACAGAAGGTGCCAAAAAAGCATACACACATTTTAAGAAAAGCAAAAACTACCAAAATTGTAATACTGAATATATACTTATCACGAAAGATAATAAAAACAAGTCACATTTGACTTCTGCAATTACAAGAGGTGCTCAAAGTGGTTACCATCAACGTCCAGACACTTCTGATTTCGGAGAACTACTGCCTGAGCTACGCTGAGCAAAGTGTCTCCCTGTATCGCTGCACATGCCCTTTCAATTTCTTCCCAAAGTTCCACCAGTGTAGCGGTTTTCTATGGCACACCGCATCCTGTAAGGTGCCCCAGAGGTAGAAGTCAAGAGGTGTTAAGTCAGGAGACTGTGGGGGAAACTCAACCACGCCTCTGCGTCCTACCCATTGTCCTAGCAAGTTCTCATCAAGGTGAGCTCTCACGTCTGGGTGGAAGTGCGGTGGGGCACCATCTTGTTGGAAGTAAAACGTATCATCACCCCAAAGTGTCCGAATTGCAGGCAAAATAGATGTACGTAGCATGTCTAGGTACACTGGACCAGTAACAAGACCTTCAAAAAAGAATGGTCCTATGAGTCCCCTCAATGACAGTCCACATCAGACATTGAGGCCCAGCAAATGGACTTCTTTTTCCACACGTGGAACTTCTGGAGCCCAATACACACAATTACGTCAGTTGATTTTCCGTTTTAGTTTAAATTGTGCTTCATCAGACAAAACCATTTTCCCCACAAACTCCTCATCCACTTGTACCCTGTTTTGGAACCATTCACAGTATTGCACCCTCCGATCAGGGTCATCTTCATTCAGTGAATGTAATAATCTCGGGACAGAATCTTCCCACCCTGCTGTCTAAAGAATGCGTCGTATGCTGAGTCTGCTGCTCCCGGTCTCATGTGCACACTGTTTGGTGGACTTCTGCGCGAGCGTGTGAGCTGCTCCAGCACCAGCGCAGAGGCAGCGGGACTCGTGGCTGTGTGAGGCCTCCCGGACCTTCCCTGTGGACGTCGCACACGGCGCCATGCGTCTCGAACTTGTCACCAATGCGCGCAATTGTCAGGAGTGTTGGAGGGTCTGTTGTGTACTCACACCTTCACTGTCGCTGCACTTCCACGATGTTCTCGAATTTCAAATACCATCTCAAAATGGTCTTGCACTCCTCCAACGACAGCTACAGTGCGACTCTGCCATTTTCTTTGACTATTCTGCCTGTCGCATGGTGACTGGCAATCATTCGATTAGCACCATCGTTTAAGCGAATGTCATACTGCACATTGCTACTGTAATTACTGAGAAGGCTAAGTACTATCTAGCTAACATGTCTTAAAATACGCATACATTTTTTTGGCACCCCTGTATTGACCTTATTGCTCGAGGCGCTTTCTTATAGTAACTATTCAGAGTGACAGTTGGTGTAACTCAGGTGAAATACCAACACCAGCGCATCCCAGCTTCCATGGCTTGTGCCTGTAGTTTTCAACCTGCGCTTAGACCTGAGGCCTCTGCACCTTCGCAGACTCTGGTGATGAACTCCCAAGGCCCAGGGTCGGCGGGAGTCCGGCTCTTGCTGTCGCAGGCCGAGTCCGGCCTGAAACCCACTACATAGTAGCGGTGGGTCAGTCCACCCAACTGCGCGAGACAAAGAGCATATTCATTGCTTTTAAGACTGTTCATTTTTTTCTTTTTTTCGTTTTTCAACACACGTTTAGCTTAAGTTTTTCTAGTAGTTGGCAATATAATTCTAAATAATATGCTTTTGCTTCTATTTTTTAAATCACTTTTCCACAGTGTTTAGTGTACTTTCAATGTGTCAGGGTCAGTACTATGGACAGAATTGCGTGCCTCCAAAATGTACATGTTGAAGTCCTCACCCCGCAACGTGCTGGATTTAGAGATAGAGCAGTGAAGCAGAGATTCAGGTTAAATGAGGTCATAAGGGTGGGGCTCTAAGCCAATAAAGCCCATGCCTTATAAGAAAGGGAAGAGAGACTAGAGAGCTATGTAAGGACACAATGAGAAGGCAGCTATCTATAGGCCAGGAAGAGGGTCCTCACTGGGAAATAAATCTGCCTGCACCCTGATCTTGGACTTCCAGCCTCCAGAATTGTAAGGTGTTGTTTAATCCCCCGAGTCTATGACATTTTTTATGGCCATGGAAGCTAAGACCATTGTGAAGCTGTGTGTACAAGAGGCTTGCTAGGCAGTAGAAGCCAACTGCAGAACACTCTGTGTTTCGTGAACAGAGACGCGAGGGACAGTAGCTTTGCCCCAGGTGCAGATCTTGTACCTATACTTATTAGGGGAATACAAGAAACAGACTACACACTCTCTAGGTGGCGTATAGCAAATTTACTTTATTTCTGACTACCTTATATACTTTTTCAGTCATGTGCACACTTAATCTATGATTTACAATATTCATTATTTGACTTTAAACTTAAGTGGCAGATATCCTGTCCCGGAAAATAGCACAATACTCTTATACTTTTAGGTCTTAAAAAATCTATATAAAAATAAGAGAGACAGAGCTATAGGAGAACTATTTCCTCATGTACTCAACAAGTTAACTTTAAATGGGTCTATGACTTTGTTTCTCCACAGTGCTAAGATCTTTAGGCTTCAAAGTAGCTTTCAAAAAAGCTTCAAAGTATCTGTTCCCGGATGACCAGAAAACAGTCT
>CAUYON010178990.1:0-45398 GCA_963573935.1 Arctocebus calabarensis
TTTTTTTTTTTTTTTTTGAGACAGAGCCTCAAGCTGTCGCCCTAGGTAGAGTGCTGTGGCATCACAGCTCACAGCAACCTCCAATTCCTGGGCTCAAGCAAGTCTCTTGCCTCCGCCTCCCAAGTAGCTGGGACTACAGGCGCCTGGCACAACGCCCGGCCAGTTTTTGGTTGTAGCCGTCATTGTTGTTTGGCGGGCCCGGCCTGGATTCGAACCCACCAGCTCTGGTGTATGTGGCTGGCGCTTTAGCCCGTTGAGCCACAAGCACCAAGCCTGTACTGACATCTGTATAAGAAATCGAATATTCCTGTTCATGAAGATAGTATACAGCTCACCCTTTATGTTTCAACTCACATATTTTATAAATTATGCAATTTATATATGCAATTTTATGACTATATTTTTATAATTTTCTTTATATAACAAATTTGTTTCTTTGTTTATATAATTTTCCTTGCTCTCGTAAATGGTAGTTTAAAAATGACATTCTGCCTAGTGTAGAGGAATACACTTGAATTTTATACAATCATCTGAAACCCAGCAACCGTGATAAACTCTCTTAGTTCCAAAAAAATGTATTAGCTCCCAAATTCCCCTGGCTTTCTATGCAGATGAGATCATATCATCTATGAACTATGTCAACTTTCTTCTTCTTCTTCTTTTTTTTTTTTTTTTGCCAGTTTTGGCCGGGCCTGGGTTTGAACCGGCCACCTCCAGCACATGGGGCTAGCACCCTACTCCTTTGAGCCACAGGCGCCGCCGTATGCCAGTTTTATTCTTTCCACCTCTTGGCTTTTTCCTGTTTTCTGTTGTGAATGCACAGGTTAGGATCTGAATCTGTAATGTGGTCCCATGGAAGTGGTGTCAGGGGGCATGATTGTCTCATGCCTGACATTAAAGGAAGTTTCTCATTTAATCTTTAAGTGTGATTATTTGTCCAATTATGGGTTATTTCTAGTATGCTATGATTCTTTAGCCGGTTCTTTTTTTGAGACTGAGTCTCAAGCTGTCCCACTCGGTAGAGTACCATGGCATCATAGCTTACAGCAACCTCCAACTCTTGGGCTCAAGTGATCCTCTTGCCTCAGTTTTTCTATTTTTAGTAGAGATGGGGTCTTGCACTTGCTCAGGCTGGTCTCGAACGCCTGGGCTCCAGCAATCCACCCACCTCAGCCTCCCAGAGCGCTGGGGTTACAGGTGTGAGCCACCTCGCCCAGTCTTAGCCTGGTTTTAAAAACAGCTTTTATTAATTAATACTTTTATTATATGTGTAGAAGTTAGATATGCTCATAGAGACAGAAATCAGATAGGTAAAAAGGAGAAACAGCCCTTCCCAACCTCAGCTCTATCCTTCAGATGCAACCACTGTTAATATTTTGTCCTTCCTTCTAGAAATTTTCCATGCACATACAAGCACATGATTTTAGGCCCCTGTTTTGTCACACAAAGAGGTCACACTCTACATACCATTCTACAATTTCCTTTTTTTTTTTTCCAACTAAAGTATTTGGACATTATTCTGCATTGGTCCGCTTCATTCTCTTCCTCACTGCAGGATGTTCACCATATGGATGTCCATCCTTGGACCCAGAACTCCCTCTGTGCGCGTGGGTCTGTCTTGCAGGATGAACAGGAAGCCTTCCTCAATGCAAACTCTGTTCTAGCCCTGCACCTGCCAGAAGAGACCCAGGAAGACTCTGCACCTGCTTTGGTCAACACTCTCCAGGATGTGTGGGTCTTTGCCTGTCGGTTCTGTCCTGGCATGAAGGCAAAACCAGGGGCACAGAGAGCAGACAGCTCACCTTCTGCAGTCTTTCTGGGGACTGTCTTGGCCTGGGCAGACTTTGTACTTGACTGATCGAGCCTCTGGGAGCCAGGTGTCTCCTCCTCCTTCCTGTCCCACGGACCACCTCCCTGGGATCCTGGTCCCCGGCCTCCTCCACAGCTTCAAAGACTCCCTGAATGTTGGACTTGGTTCTAGGGCGCCTGCTCCTTCTTCCTCTCTGATGACTTGCTCTCTGCATCCCCGGCCCCCTGCATCTGTGACACTGGTTTCCTCTTTCCCATAATCACCTACAATCACCCCGGGCCTCAGACCTCACTTCCACCCTCCATCACAGCCCAGAACCTCTGGGCCTTCGAGGTGCACTTACTCTGCTGACAGCTCTCTCGAAACGTTCTTGAAAAATGACAATCAGATCATGTTGTTTCTTTTTAAAGATCTTTCTATGGCTTAGCAAAATCCAAATAGCACACATGGCCTGGCACTCACTCACGCCCTCGCCCAGGTTCCCCCAGCCTTGGGACTTCTAGGCTGTCCTTCCCCCGACCAGCTCCCCACCCTGCACCCCAGCACCTTCTCACCACGCCATCACAAGGGGAGGTGACCCCTTTCTTCCTCATGGCCTTTATCAAATTGTCCCCACAGGAGGAATGGCTGGAAGGAATGACCTCCCCCACCCCCATCCCTGCCTCCGGGGCCCTCTGTGCCCCCCAGGATGTAAGCAGGTGCATCTTCCCAGCGGGTGTGGCAAAAAGCTCCACTGATCAGGCCCTTCTTTCTTCCCTCTGGAATTTGACCCTTGTGTGCACAGGTGGCATTAGAATTTGCAACACAGCAGCAGGGCAGATTTATTTCAAAGAGGACAGAAGACAGTGTCACCTCCATCCCCACCCTTTACTCCTGTGCCCTTACTCTGCCCCCTCATCTCCCTCACTCTTGTGCCCCCACTTCTGCCCCCACTCCTTCCCATCTTACCCCCTAATCCCACCCCTCACTCCTGCCCCCTCGGTCCCCACCCCTTACTCTTGTCCCCTCACTCCTGCCGGGCTCCCCTTTCTCCACTCTTGTGTGTGTTCAGCTCCCCCTTCCATCCTGTGGGCTCCCTGTGCCCTCCTCCAGCCCCCCCTTCTTGCTGGTTTGGCCTAATTTCTGTCTCTTGCACTCAGAGCCCTGACACCCTCTCCTGGGGCCCAGACAGTCTGTGTGGGGGAGCCCACCCTCCCTCCCCCCAGACCCAACTAGAGTCTGCACACAGGAGCTGCTACAACATTTGATGGAGGGTGACAAGGGCTAATAAAGAACCCACTTAGGGGAGGGGGCACAGACAAAGACCAGGAGTGAGGCACCACGGTGAATCACATCACACACTTCCTCTGAGGCAGACACATGGCTTCCAGGAGGCTGGGGCAGGGTGCAGGGCGCATCTGTGACCCCAGTTACTCAGAATCGAAACTCCCCCGCTCACCGCCCTCAGCACTGCGGGTTCCATCAGTGGCCAACACATGGAATGTGTCTTTCTTTTGATGAAAGGAGGAGTTTCACTTGAGAGTGTGGGACAGTTACGTATCTATCTGAGTCTCTGACCATTCCCTAAGTGCTGGAGCCCACGTGTTTTGTGTCTGCTGTGCCGTCACACTGATTCATTCTTCTTTTTCAATGCTGATCTTTTGCTATACTCCAGTGACCAATACGAAAATAGGAAACTGACGGCTGACTTTGCCCTGCGGGATAAAAGATGAATGTGCACATGGTCCAGGGAGCTCACCCCAGACTCCGAGAGGGCAGTTTGTCAGGGGCTCTTCCTCGCCTCACCAGGCGGCAGCGCACTGCTGGAGCTCGGTGGATATGTGTGCAATGGCCGGATTGAGTTGCTTCTGGTTTTATTAAAAGCAAGACCTTAAAGGCTCGGCGCCTGTGGCTCAACAGGCTAAGGCACCAGCCATGTACACCTGAGCTGACCGGTTCAAATCCAGCCCAGGCCCGCCAAACAACAATGACGGCTGCAACCAAAAAAATAAAAGCAAGACCTTCTCCTCCCTTGTTCTGGACAGAAGCTAGAACCAGGATAATATCGTCTCAGGGGTGACAGGTCGCCTCCTCCATGTGCCCATTTGGGGCCGAATCCCGACGCATCTTGCCGGCAGCCTGCATCGCTTTAGATTTGGGCCATTTTTCCTGGTGTTAAGTCAGAGACCCTACTGCTGGTGAAGACAAAATGAATCTGCTCTGACGCATGATTACTTCTCAAATATTTAGAGGCGTTCTATCTTTTCTCTGGGGTGACTCCCCCACTCCAACTCCCACTGCTTTGACATGAGCTCCTCCCCTGGAGACTCCCCACCCCTGCCCCTGGTCAGCCTCTAGGTAGTGGCCCCCCCAGGCTTGAGACTTTGCCCTTTCTCTCATGACCTTGTACCTTCTCCTGTCCCTGGTATCCCCATGACTTTATACTTTGTCAGTAAGCTGGTATCTTCCAAATTTCTACCTGTGGCCCTGACATCCGGTCCGCACTCCAGACCCGCAACTCCAATCATCTATTTGGCACCCCCTGTCCCACGTCCCCCCTGCCTCTCAAATCCCAGGTGGACCAGGCAGTTTGTGGTCCACCAGAGGGAACCCTCTTTCGCAGGTGCTCAAATTAGACCTGGGGTTCCCGTTGCTTCTTCCTTCTCCCTCACCCCTGAATCCCCCTCAGCACCAAGGCTTATTGGTTCTGTCTCCAAAATACATAATTCTCAAATCCCCCCGTCTCTCGCTCTCTCTCCCCAGACATCACTCAACACCAAGTCCCCAGAGTCTCTCATCTGAACTATATTACAGGAGCCCCTTCTCACTCCTGGCATAAATCTCCAAGATAACTTCCTGTAGGACCCAGAATAAACCCCAAACATGGGCCCTGCCTAAGCCTTCCACTTCGCCCTCTGCAGTCATCACCATCCACCACTCTGGGTGGACCCCCTGGGCAGACCAACCTCCTCCTGCCCCAGGACATTTGCATATGCTGCCCGGGGTCTCTCCTCTGTGATGGTCGTCTCCTACCCCCCCAGCAGACACCTTCCCCAGGTCCCCGCTATCCTCCCATGACCCCTGGGGTAACTCTTCACCACACATGTACTTGTCCACGCGTCTCTGTGGTGCGTCCGTCTCCCTCACTGACCCCGACCCCCATGTGGGCAGCAATGTTTTCCGTCCCTGTCCTTCTCAGCACCTAGGAACACTGCCGGCGTGTGTTGGGTGTGGAATGTGCTAGGGATTCCATCGTGCACTGCCAGGCGCTATCTGCTCCCGGTGACCAGAGGGCCTTACGTGTCATCTCAAAACCAATCTCATCCCCTGTCTCCCAGCCTGTTTGTCCTCCTGCAACTTGGGCCTCCTGGAGCAGCCCACGACCCAAGGAATAAGCAGCACCTCCACATCTGAGGAGTCAAACCAAGTCCCACTCATTCTAATCCCTTCCCAACTCGTGCGTCTTCCCTCCTCTCCACCTTGATGGCTCTGGAGGCTTTTGACAACCCTCAGTCCGCGCACCCTGTGTTTCTTGTAGCTTCTGAGACTTGGACCCTCCCTCCTTCCATATGCCGGCTTTGCCTTGTCAACAAAGCCGGGTCCCTAACCTCTCCTGGAAAACATCAGGCCTTTCTTTGTCCCTGTCTTTAGTGGGGAATGGACAAGAGGGCCCCCCCCAGTCCTTCCCCCAGACAGGACTGCTCCCACAATCTATGCATCTAGGAGAAGGGACTGGGCCCCTGTCCATGCTGGCACTGCCCACTGCTCGGTGGTCAGCAGGTGGCAGGGACAGGTCTCCTCAGGGAGTGCAGGAGGCCTAGACAGGCAAAGTGCTACCTGGGGCTTCCCAATTTAGGGGAGATCCGGAGAGGCTAAGCCCCTTCATTCAATAGTAAAAGCGATTGATGCTTTGTTTTGAATGTTCCCAACACAAAAAAATGCTAAAGGAGCCAGGCATGGTGGTTCTTGCCTAAAATCCTAACACTCTGGGAGGCAGAGGTGGGTGGATTGCATGAGCTCAGAGTTCAAGACCAGCTTGAGCAAAAGGAGACCTCACCTTTAAAAACACAATAACTAGCCAACTGTTGTGGCAGTGCCTATAGTCCCAGCTACTTGGGAGGCTGAGGCAAGAGGATCCCTTGAGCCCAAAGAGTGTGAGATTGCTGTGAGCTATGATGCCCCAGCACTCTACCAAGGGTGACAAAGTGAGACTCTGTCTCAAAAAAAAAAAAAAAAAAAAAGAGAGAGAAATGACAAAAGTTTGAGGTGATGGACTTGCCAGTTGGCCTGATTCAATCATTACACGTTGTCTGCAGGTATCAAAATACCACACTGTGCCCCATAAACAAGGATAATTATTATCTGCCAATTAAAAATAATAATAATAACAAAAAAGAAAATGATACTTTGGTTTCCGTCTGCCTGGGCTTCTACGTATCTCTTAATTCTCTGCAAAATAGGGACAATCCTGGCATTTACCTCCTGGAATATTGATTTTAAATGTAAGTTAAACGTGATGGCCTGTAATCCTACCACCTTGGGAAGCTGAGGCAGTTAGATCACTTGAGCTCAGGGGTTTGAGCCCAGCCTAAGCAAGAACTAAGACTCTGTCTCTATCAGAAATAGGAAAAACTAGCTGGGTGCCATGGCTGGTGCCTGTAGTCCCAGCTACTTGGGAGGCTGAGGCAGAAGGATCGCCTGAGCCCAGGAGTTTGAGGTTGCGGTGAGCTGTGATGACCCCAGACCCACAGCACTCTGCCCAGGGTGACAGAGTGAGACTCTGCATCAAGAGAAAAAAAAAAAGAGGTGTGAGGCCTTAGCAGAACATCTGGCCCCGAGGAAGCGCTTCAGAATGTTCAATATCATCACTGTTATTGTTATAAACTTACTTGGGGGGAAAGGGGATTGTTAACAGCCCCAGCAAACCCGGCAGTCTCCAGGGCGAAGCCTCCACATTCCACAGGAGGGAAAGAGCATTGAGTTAGTGAGTCCTAAAACCACAGAAGGCTCGGCCACACCGGAATGATATTGCAGATAAAAGCCGGGCCCAAGGCCCGGGAGCGGCTGCCTCCCATTTCCTCCAAGCCTCCAAATCCAATCACTTAATCTCAGTGAGGGCGAAAGCTCCAGGCTATGACTCCAGGGGCTTATCATCTTCCTGCTGTTAGCTCACCCTCCTTCCGCCCCTCCCCGCCAATCTCTCCACCTCCACCTCCCACCGCCTCTCCTCCTCCTGGGCAGGTCCACCTCTGAGTCATCTCTGACTCTCCCTCCCCCGCCCCTGCCCCTCACATCCCTGCTGATTTATCAGCCGCCCCCAACCCACTGCTTCCAACCATCCCTCACTCTGCTGTCAGGGGCCTCTTTGGTCTTGTCGGCCTGTTTGGGGAATCTCCGGCAGGTCCTGCCGCTCCCGGAATAAAGACCAAACAAGTCCTGAGCTTCGCCTCACGTCCCTCAGGAGGGAGAAAGGACTGGGCCCCCTGTCCATGCTGGCGCTGCCCCATCAGGCCTCTACTTTCCATCTTGCTGCGGCTGTCATGTCTCCAGACGTCACTGTTGTAGTAACCTCTCCAGCCTTCACTGGAGCAGCAAAGATTCTTAGTTACAAATGACAAATGACTCCGGTTAAGGGCGCGCTTCTCAACCTTCCTAATGCCTTTAATACAGCTCCTCAGGTTGTGGTGACCCCCAACCATAACATTATTTTTGTGGCTACTTCATAACTGTAAATTTGCTACTGTTATGAATTGTAATATGAATATCTGATATGCAGGAGCCCTCCAAGGGGGTCGTAACCCGCAGGTTGAGAACCGCTGGGTTAAAGAGACAGAAAGACACTTTATTGGAAGAATATCAGTTGGGGCCACAGCAGCAGGGACACTTCAGGACATAGGGACCCTCACTCTTGTGCCTGGTGTGTTCTGGCCCTCAAGTTGCACAGGATGTGACCAGAGTGGGAAACTGGGTGAAGGGGACAGAGGCCCTTTCTCTACGATCACTGTAACTCCTTGTGAATCTATAATTATTACCAAATCAACAGTGTTAAAGAGGCCAGGCGCACGGTAGCTCACCCTGTAATCCCAGCACTCTGGGAGTAGGAGGCAGGTTGCTTGAGCTCAGGAGTCCGAGACCAGACTGGGCAAGAGTGAGACTCAGTTTCTTATAATAGCCAGGCGTTGTGGTGGGCGCCTATAGTCTGTCCCAGCTACACAGGAGGCTGAGGCAAGAGGATCACGCGAGCCCAAGAGTTTGAGGTTGCTGTGAGCTATGATGCTACAGCACTCTACTGAGGGTGACAGAGTAAGACTGTCTCAAAAAAAAAAAAAAAAGTGTTAAAGGAAGAAAGCAAAGCCATGCAGGGACCAGGGGAGACTGGCTGCCCAGGACAGGGCCAGGCCATGCCAACCCACAGGGCCATAGGCGGCAATACTGCTGCTCACAAAACCTCCACTGGCAAAATCTCTCTACAATCCCTCCTCCCGGAACACACCTGAACCCTGGGGCAGGTTCTGGCTCCTGCCCTTCGAGAGCCCAGGGTTCTCAGCCTCAGGGGGGGCAGGTCTGTTCCCCTTAGACTGCTGTGCAGTGAAGGGAGGGTTTCCTCTGGCCAAAGCTCCCAAGTCAGCAGCGGCAGCCGAAACAGATGCCGGGAAACCAAAAATAAAGGACACCAGTCCACCTCTGGGAGAGTCTGTGGCCTTGGTACTTTGCACATTCACTATCACGGCACCCTTGCCACCTGTGTGGCCACCCTGTGTCAGGTGTGGAGAGAAGGGCTGCGACTACAAAGCACGTGGGGAGCCCTGGCCTCAGGAGCTCTGTCCCGCTTGTCATTGAGTCACCAGGTTGCCAGCTCCTCATGGGTCAGGTTCTGGCTCATTCATCAGTGAATGGCGACATGCCAGAGAATATCCCCTGATGCAAAAGCAGAAACAGCAGTAAAGGAGGGTCCGCCTTCCCTCTCCCACGCCTCCCAGCGACATTTCCCCTTCATCTCAGCTGGGCCCCGGCTTCTTGCTTTTTGTTGTCTGCTAATCATTTTTCCGTTTCCTTTGCGTTCCTGAGATGACCCTCTGAAATCTCTGTCAGTCTCGTATTTTTTTTTCTTTTTTGGGGGACCTGTCCCTTGAGAAGCTCCCCATAGAATGATGTTTCTTGTCACTGCCCGTTCTCTCCTCATGGGAAAGAAAGTCATTTGTAATCACACAACCAGAATTTCCACCTTTTCTGAACGCATCTCCCCTCTCGAGGTGCACATCTAGAATCAAGTGTCCTCGATGCCTTTCGAAATCTCTGATGCTGACGATGAGAAAACACGCCCAGGCGACACAGAATGTCTGATGGGCTTGGGGGACTTGCCGGGGGAGGGGAACGGGGAAAGACCACAGACTACTTGTTGGGTGTGATGTATACTACTCAGGTGACTTGTTGGGTGTGATGTATACTACTCAGGTGACGGGGACAGTGAAAGCCCTGACTTCACCACTACAGAATTCATCCATGTAACAAAAAACCACTTGTTTGAGATAAATAAAATAAAATAAAATAAAATAAGAAAGCACACCCAATGCCGTAATCACAAGCCCCACGATTACACAGTCACTCACTTCCAAGTTTCGATTATTTCTTCTTGGCTCCCTGCCCCTCATACAGCAGCCTTTCCCCAGGAGACATGAAATTGTTAACAAAGCAAGCGGAGAGTTGGTTGGAAGCCCCCGAAATTCACACCGCAGCAGAAAGTCCTTCTTAAAACATGAAGCAGATCATGCTACCCCCTCTGAACTCTGTTCTGCTCCCCAACTCTGTTCCACACCATTCCCCCC
Source organism: Arctocebus calabarensis (assembly GCA_963573935.1). Classification (NCBI taxonomy): domain Eukaryota; kingdom Metazoa; phylum Chordata; class Mammalia; order Primates; family Lorisidae; genus Arctocebus; species Arctocebus calabarensis. Next base: position 9,616 of record CAUYON010178990.1, read on the forward strand.
TGAATGTGTCCAACTCTGTCCTGCCCCGGGACCTTTGCACTGGCTGTTTCCACTCCCCAAGTCCCCCTCCTGGGCAGGCTTCCTTTGTGGGTCCCCATCAGTTACGCCCACCTAGGAGTACCTAAATTAACTTGTAGTTATTGTATTCATAGGCCGTTTAATTGGTTTTGGCTTTTGTTTGCTTCCTGTCATCCAAATGTCAGCTGCAGGGCAGGAAGGACCAAGGCTTCTGTCACATTGTCCCCAGCACCTATCACAGCACCTGGCTCACAGCTGATGCTCAGCAGGAGTCTGATTTTGGTGAAGAGAAGCCTTCAGCACCTGCCTCGCCTCTCCGCCCGCTCTCTGCCCATCTGGGGAGCGCTGTCAGAGTCAGGGCGGAATTCCGGTGTGCAGGCGGCCTGCAGCGTGTTCCGATAACAGTGTGACTCTGTCCTTCTCTTGTCATTGCCCTGAATCCCTCTTCATCGCACATCCCTCAGCCCATGGCCTGGTCTCTCGTTTTGGACAGGGCACCCCCTACACTCCACTTCCTTCTCAGACTCACTCCGCAGACCTCTGACCTCTTTCTGCCTGCTGGCCTACCTGCTCCCCGTGTGACTCACTGGTCCTTCCTGTCTAATTCTTCCTACGTCGCACACTGTCCTCCGCGGCAACCCAAATCGCGGATTCCTGAGCGTTTTCTCCCTCCTTCGCAGTAGGGCAGTCCAAAGTGTGTCCTCAGGCAAACGTATTCTTGTCCCCAGCCCACGTGTTCCACTTCTAGCTAAGAGCCTCTTTATGTTGGTATCTTAAGGCATGCAGGATCCAGGAAGTCAAAATCCAAATAACCAGCCATTCACTCCCCTCGACTTCTCTTTCAACTGTTTCAACATCAGCAGGAAGAAGTTAGGGAAACCCCCGACCCTGCTTCCTTCACGGTGGGGCCCAGGACTCCATAGTCTCCTAATGGTACTGCGGGGATCAGTGGCCTCTAGGTGGACAGGGCCAGCAGACAGGTTCGTAAGTGGCTGTTTCAGCTAACACTCCACGCAGACAACACGTCTTCAAGACCATGTGAGAGGGCGGCGCTTGTGGCTCATCGAGTAGGGCGTTGGCCCCATATACTGAAGGTGGCAGGTTCAAACCCAGCCTTGGACGAACTGCAAAACAGGAAAATAGCTGGGCGTTGTGGCAGGCACCTGTAGTCCCAGCTACTCGGGAGGCTGGGCAAGAGAGTTGGAGGTTGCTGTGAGCTGTGTGACGCCACGGCACTCTACTGAGGGTGATAAAGTGAGACTCAGTCTACAAAAAAAAAAAACATGTGAGAGCCAGTCAGTCCTACCATGCTGCTTGGCAGAAGGTCCAACCCCTGTGACTCATCTCTTTCCCCTAGAAAGAGCTTCCTTGGCCCTGCTTCTCCTGAAGATGAGCTCTCCTCCTGGGCCTCCCCGTGCCCCTAGGGGTATGTGCTTTCCTAGTTTTCCTTTCTTTACGGCACCTTCCTCCCTTCCCCTGCCACTGGACCTGCTTTTGACTCTGCTTACCTTCTGTTAAAATATTAACATGAAATACAATTTATAAATACAACATAAATTCAATTTATCTTCCCTTGATCTAGCATTCATCGGTCTAATTTGCAGACCCCAGCAACAGCACGTAAGTGTATAGAGGAAAAGGTTTTCTTTTTCTTTTAACTTTTTTTGAGGACAAGTTTTTCCTTCTTGATAGATTGCTGGATTTGAAGATGTCCTGAGGAAAGGAGCCATGAGCCGAAGAACAGTTCTCCACAGTGGAGAGCATCACACCTTCCTCACCTCCAGCCCCAGGGAGCAGTCAGGCGCTTTCTTTTTTTTATATGCCACAGTCCTCTGCTCTCTTCAACCTTGTCCTGAGTTTAGAGTGAGCAGAATCTTAGAGCACCCGTTTCTTCTGTTCATATTAGATTGTGGGTCTGGTTCCCTTGTTCCTGGGACCTTCTCTGACGCGTCCAGCTCCACAGCTCCGGGCCTTGCACAATCTTTGCACGTCTGACTATTTGTCGAATGAATGAATACATTTTTTTTCGGAGAACGCTTCATTTTTGAGGAGCCCAAACTGGCCTTGAGCTGATTTCTCTTCTGTTTGGATCTGGTAGCCAGCTGGAATCTGCCCCTCTCCTTAGGAAGGTGCTTATCTCCATGCTGATCGTTCCTGTCCCAGGTCCTGAGGTCTTGGTGTCTTGGCAGGAATGGGTCGGAGGAGAGTGGTTGTTAATCCTCGTGGCTGTGAGACGAGGCATATGAGGTAAGGGCTTTGGTGCTGCTTAGGCATGACATGCACAGAAGGAGGAGGAAGAAAAGGCAATGGCTCGCCTTGGTTTGCTGCAGTGGTTCATCCCCACCCTCATCCTGAGGATGTTTTAAGCTGCTTCCTTCTCACACTTTCACATTTTCTTCTACTCAGGATCTTGAAAAAAGGCCTGGCTATTATCAGCAAAGGATGACCAATCACCATAGCCGATGACAGTAGCCCCCGTTGATCACCTGGCCAGTGGGAAGAAACCCCTCGGAGGAAGAAAATCATTCGCATTTCAAAGTTTAAAACAGTTAGGAAGTGTCTCTTATCAGTTTCTCTCCAGACTCAGGAAATGGATATTCTTGGGGGAGCTGAGGATACAAATCAGTCCAGAAGGAATTTTTCAAACGGATCTGTGCTATGGTGAATATATAGGGTGTCTCTTTCCCAAAATTATTTATACGATAATAAAATCTTACAGATCAGATTAAATCACAGGGAAACCAATCTTCAATTAGAGGGTATTGCAGAGGAGGGAAATACCCTGTCATGTTCTGTCCCTGGGGTGTGCAAATTAGACTGACCAGATACAAATTAACAGGAGAGAAAGCATTTAAATTCTATTTGATGTTAATATTTTAGATTTTATGTTATCAGAGGCCTCCATAGACAATAAATGAAGACCCAAAGAAGTAGTTATACTCAGGGGGGCTTATATATCATTCTTTTTTGCCCTGGGTAGAGTGCTGTGGCATCATAGATCACAGCAACTGCCAACTCTTGGGCTCAAGTGATCCTCTTGCCTCAGTTTTTCTATTTTTAATAGAGACAGGGTCTTGCTCTTGCTCAGGCTAATCTTGAACTTGTGAGCTCAGGCAATCCACCTGCCTCGGCCTCCCAGAGTGCTAGGATTATAGGCATAAACCACCAAGCCCAGCTGGACTTATATATCATTCTAACAAAGGGTGATAAAATGCAGAGAATGATAAAGCCAAGGAAGAGGAGTTTTGGCTCCTAGGGGCAATAAATTGTGGGAATGTGAATATGTGGGGGAAGCTAATGGAAAATAAGGGTCCTTTAGTAGGTCTGTTTGTGCCGACTCATCCCAGCACCATCTCCAGCAGTAAAGGTTGTTCTGCCTTCCTGGTATGATAGAAGAAGGAAAATTATGCTCTGCACTTGGGCAGATTGGGAAGGGCCCTGAGCTTCTATTGCACCTGCTTTTCCCAAGTGCCTTTGGCTCAAAATAACCCTGTGCCAATTCTTGTATATTTAGGGGTGGCATATTCCTATCCCCTTCAATATGTAAAAGAAATTAGTTATGCTACTTATTGCCCTCAGAAAAGATACAGTGCCCGGGCCTTCTGCGACCTGTGTTAGCACTGAGGCCAGGCCTGCTTTCCCTTCTTGAGCCATCATGCAAAATACACAAGGCAAAGGAGCACAGTTTGGGGCAGAGAGAATTAAGTCTGGATCTGGCAGCTTCTGCCACCCAGTCACTCATCAGCTCTATTGGACTCTGATTCTTGGTGCTGGCTCTTGCTCAGGCTGGTCTCAAACGCTTGAGCTCAGGCGATCCACCACCTCAGGCTCCCAGAGTGCTGAGTTTACAGATGTGAGCCACCATGCCCGGCCAATCAAAACCCCATTTTGAATGTACTTATCCCATCTCCTGAGTATAATGAAATTAATTGTATAATACATCTAAGCTGATTAGGCTGAAATCACAGAAATATCACATACTATAGCCAAAGTAGAGAGTTTTGCCTACAGTTACATTCAAAGTACATTTACCCTTTTTGCTCTTATGAGCTTTATAATTGTCACAACTGTTAAAAAACAGGCGGCACCTGTGGCTCATCCAGTAGGGCGCCGGCCCCATATGCCGAAGGTAGCAGGTTCAAACCCAGCCTTTCCAGACTGCAAAACAGAAAAATAGCCAGGCATTGTGGTGGGCGCCTGTAGTCCCAGCTACTCGGGGGGCTGAGGCAAGAGAATCGCCTAAGCCCAGGAGTTGGAGGTTGCTGTGAGCTGCGTGACATCACGGCACTCTACCAAGGGCGATAAAGTGAGACTCTGTCTCTACAAAAAAAAAAAAAAAAAAAATTCAGGCATAGGGGGCGGCACCTGTGGCTCAAAGGGGTAGGGCACCGGCTCCATATGCCGGAGGTGGCGGGTTCAAACCCAGCCCCTGCAAAAAACCAAAGCAACCCCCCCCCCAAACTCAGACATAAAGGAATGAAATCACAAGAAGGAAGCCTTGTTTTAAATAATCCACAGTCCAAGTCTAACCTTGGCATGGGGGTGTTTTGTAGGGTGGGTCAGTATCTTAGATAATACCCCAGTGGCCAGCACAGAGGGGACCCTTTGAGCAGGTGCCCAGCTGACTGAAGCCGCCTTTCTCTTCCCATGGGGCCGGCATGATGGAGAGAAGGTGAAACACCTGATGAGGCGCCAGAGGAAGGTGGTCTTGGTGGGAGCTCTCCCAGCCCCTGGGACAGACCAGTTTAGGGAGGCAGTCTTTTCTGCCTCAATTCCCTCTCGGTGGGTTTTCTGGTTTTTTACATCTTCTTTGTTCCGTGCGCATCAGTCTACCCAGAAAGCAAACATCAGCAGGAGAGGCACCAGCGGGTACAGAACCCCCGCCTGGGATTACAGGTTTGTAATCTGTCCACTCCCACCACTGACCCATTTTCTGGAAAGACTAAAAGCAAAGTCAAACAAAAGAGCGTTACACTGTGTTCCTTCCTTTATAACTCAACCACAGAGCAAAGGGGTTTCACCATCTAGAGCTGAATGAGAGATGACTTAGGGTTTGGGTTGCTTCAGAAGAAATGTAAAATAAATTCAAAAGGCCTTGACTCACGAGAGATAATGGGACAGCTAGCTGCTCTGGGCAACATGTGAAAGAACTAAGATGAAGTATGTTCAGTGCTGAGCTGGGACTCACAGCTGAGAGCCGCAGAGATGACCCTAAAAGGCTCCCCTAGGCCTGAGCAGGCCGGATACACGGCCAAAGCACCCTACCTCTTAACTCCAAATCCAATTTTTGCACAAATCCTCTTCCTGCCTGTAAGTCCACACCCTCTCTGGGCAACCCCCGGGAAATTTCTGTAAGTCACTGTGATTAATGCACGGAAGGGGGCAGTCTGTGGCAGCCCCTATGTCATCTCTTCATGTCACGCCTTGTATTTTTTTATAAGTGGCTCCTGGTCTTCCTGCTCCACTTCCCCACCCCACGCCCCGCTCCTTCCCCTGCCGGCCCCCTCCTCACAGGGATAAATAAATAAATAGTTCCTTCCTTGGCACAGAGCTCGGGCCATCAGATGCCAGGGTGGAGGGAGAGGCAGAGGGTCTCCTAATGGGACCATATTCCAGCTTCTGGGGGAACCGCAGCAGGTTATAAAACTTCCCTGACCCACCTGCTGTCCTTGCCCAGTGGGGTCCCGGTCGCCGTATGGCGCCCGAAGGAGACGGACAAGCATAAGAGGATGTGTGCGTCTGTCTTCAGGGTGACCAGAAAACTAACTCGCCATTGTTGGCAAAGGTCTGACATTGCAGCTCTGACCCCAGAGGGAAACACACGTTTGAGGGCAGATGACAGCGGTCTGCGGCCGGAATTCCAACATTCCATTTTCCGAAAATCCAAGTGGCTCGAAAATGGTGATAGGAAACCCAGCTAGATGGGGGTCAGGGCGAGAGGCTGGATGCAAGGGTGACCAGGAGCTCCCCCTTCTTCTGGCATTGGGTGACCCCACGGGCCTTGGCACGGGGGCAGGCCGGGTTTGTGTGACTGTGTCTAAGTCTGCATACCCTTGGAGGCTAAGCTCCTTCCCAGACCTCCAGCTCTCTCCGTGGTCCTCATGCTGGCCCCACCCGAAAGACCCCTATCTCCGCCATTGGGCCAGTCCTAGCGCCAGGTCTGGTGAGCCCCTCCTCCCTCCAAAGGGCCAGGCCACTGGAGTCCAAGTCACCCTCCGAGGATAAACTTATTTGCGAAGCAAAAGTCCCTTAACAATAAACAACTGTCCCCATCCTCTGCCACGCTGCCTGTGGGCCCCAGGGAGGCCTGTGTTAGGGGGAGCGCACTTTGGGGAGGCGGCATTGAACAAACTTCCCACTGCCAATCCTTTACTTTTGGGGGGATATTTTGTTGAATTGTTGTATTTTCATGAATTGTTCACATAAATTTGGATTTTTAAATATATTGCACTAAAGTCTTATTTACCTCGATCACTGTGGCGGGTATTTTGGTACCCCACCCTAAATTTTGCACCCACTCGCCTCACCCTAGTCCTAGGCTCTAGCCACATCTTCTGCTTTTGTGCCCAGAAGGGAGTCCCCAAGGGAAAGAAGGTTGGTTGAAATTAAAGCCCATTGCCAGAGAGGAGAGAGGACAGGTCACCATGTCCTGGCAGCCTCCCCAGACAACAGTCTCTGAGCGTGGGTCTGTCCCTCCTCTTGCCCCCAGCCTGTGTCCCTGCACCAGGGCAGGACACGGGGTGGGGGAGCAAGCAAGCCGGTTCACCCGTTTGTGCTGCCCCCGCAAGCATCAAGCACCGTGAGCAGGGTCAAGTTTAGGAGCCGAATGACAATGAACTCTGGCCCTGAATAAGCCTGAGAACGTCTTCAAGGAGCAAGGTCAACCAGAAGAAGTTACCACCACACCAGAGCTCGCTTGAAAACATCTCTGAGTAAAAGTGACTGATAAAGGCACAGAGACACTGGGCTGGCCCTGAGGGAGCAGGCAGGGGCAGGGCGGCCGCACCCCACGGCCCGTGCTGACTCACTCACTGCTCACAAGCACCTTAAAAGGGCCATGCTTCCTGTGACCGCCCAGGGGGGCCTCTGTGTCCCCATAGTCTTCCTCCTGTGCCCACCCTCAGAAGAATGTCCCCCCATTCTGGTCCCAGGAGATCTGTGTCTTTCAGCGTGTGGCCCCCTCAGGGACTGTTGGTTCAGCCCTAAAATATGCCCAAGCACCTGCCCCACTATTAAAAAAAATCCCACCCCTCAAACTGTCACCGTCTGCTTTTTCCTTCCCGTCACCGCAAGCTTCCCCAAAGTTTAGTCTGTTCAGGCTAACTCACCACTGTCCAGTTCCCCAAAGTATTCTTCTTAAACCAGAGAAATCTTCCCAGCATTTCAGACTGAGATGCTCCAGTGTCTCCGAGAACTCCTGTAAACCTTCTCCCAGATGCTGCACTTGGGAACGTGTTGCCACACGCGGCTTTGTCGTCCTCTCCCCAAAGCAGCGGTTCTCAACCCACAGGAACTGTATTAAAGGGCCATTAAATCCTAATATATATGTTTTGGGTTTTTTTTGCTAGTGCATTCGCAATAAATTGCAGAGGTCATGTCTCTGTATCCCTGAATATTTGGTTGTGGTTTTAGTAAAGACAAGGACATTCATGGCACAGTTAGCAAAAAAAAAGACACTTTCCAGGGGTCCCTGGTGACCTCTGAGTGGCCCAGCCTAATGGCCTTTCAGGGCCCACTGGGCTTGGCATTTCTGCCCCGTGTTCTGTCTCCCCTGGTTCTCCCCTTCCAAGGAGCCCCCTCTTCGCTTGGCCCTGGGAGGTGGGTTCCTCCAGACCTTGCTTTCTGTCTCACTTTACAGCCCCTCCTTAGAGGAGGACATTCGCTGTCGCCCACACTCCACAAGACCTTTAGCTTGGGCCCTCTCCAACTTCTACCTGCATTTCCACGGCTTTCCAGGAATCACTGCCTAATTCCTTCCCATCCTTCTTCTCATTGATGTGGCCTGGAAAAGCCAGAGAACTGAAGTCACCGTTCCCGCACCTTCCTCTCCCCCTGCAAACCCTCCCTCCACCTTCGAATCTGCCCCCAACATTGGCCCAAGGTCCCTGCCACCTGGAGCCACCCCCCGGCCCCCATGTGGTCTCCACTCTGCCCTGAGAGTCCGGCACTCTCAGATCCGATCAGACCCCTCTCTTGATTGAAACAGCTGCCCCCGAGGTCCTCCCACTGGAGTCCAGAGAGCAGATTCTTCAGTGTCTGAAAACTCATTCAGATGTGGGGAGTGGGAAGCATTTTCTGGGGAAAGTGTTATTAAACCGTTCATCATAATTTTAAGAGTGACATCCCCTTAAAAGATAAGCAGCAGCAGACCCGTGTGTTGAGTTCAAGTTCCCTGTGGGATCTAAGACCGTTTACTCTTGGCTCAACCCAGCTTTCCCAGAGCAGGTGCTGTTGCTTCTGTCAGTAGCCAGTGTGTCCAGAACCAGCTGGTCACAAGGACAAGCCGAGGTGGCATTTTCAGGATCAGGGCAGACAGGAGTCTGTATGATAGACAGAGGAGAGTCCAGGGGAAACGCAGGGACTCCGGTGAAACTCCTTTCCTGGAATTTGCACCTGCTCCATGGAGAGTCCTGCTTATCCCTCAGGGCCCAGTTCCAATGTCAGTGCCAGGGCCACGCCTAGCTTGCTGAATCTGCTGTTAGTGAGGGAAAGACCCCTCACCATGTGAGGCCTTAACTCAGAGAGCTGTTCACAGCCCTGCCCCTAACTGCCCGGAGCGGGGGGCTGGCAGGCTGCTCTGCTCCCCCAGGGACTCCCCGAACACTGCTCTTCTCTGTAGTGGGAGCTGGGGAGCAGCCTGGGGTCTGAGGTGGGGGGCCATGCCCAGGGTTTAAGCCCCAGCCGAGAAGCCACAGCCGACAGCAGCTCAGTTGCCCAGAACTTGGTCAGTCAGCCACGCACAGGGCAGGGAGGCTGGGAAGTTTCCAGCAGAGTGTCCTGCACCCCCCTACCCCCCGAGGGTTGTCCGAAACAATTGTGGAGAGGACCAAAAAGAGTGTTTCTGGGCCCCAACTGTGTGCCCGGCGCAGTCACAGAGACCTGGCGGCGTGGCCTGCGGCACAGCGCACAGCACGGCTGTGCTGACCACTGCAGGCAGCTGTGACACGGCCTGAGTGTGCTGCCAAACACACCTACACACGGAAAAGGTACAGTAAAAACCCAGCATCACCGTCTCATGTGTGCGACTGTCATGTGTGCGGATGTCAGGGGTCAGCGTGTGACTGTATCGTGATGGGTATTTCCTCACATCGCCCCTTTTCATCCGAGACACAGCCAGGAGAGGCAGCGGCAGAGCCTGGCCTCACCTCTGCCTGCCTCCCCAGCCTCCTCGCCCTGTCCCCACACTGGTGCCACCAACTCATGCTATTTTGTCACATGCCTGCCTTCTCCACTGTTAGGAGCCAACGTCATGCCAAGCGGTGAATCAGAGTGGGGTTGTTAAATTAGCTCCAGAAAATTATGCAGTGTCATCGCCTTGGATCTCGTCATTGGGTCACCTTATCGGCTATTTTTGCTTGTCCCCCTCTGTCTGTGGAGCTGTAATCACTCTCAGTCACTGCAAGAGTTCAAAGGGGGTCTGAAGTCCCCATCAGGGATGCTATCGTGGATCCCAAGAATCCTGGGCACCTCGCAATCCCGAGATTCTCTATTTCTCTGTTTTTTCCCTCAATGTTAATCCCGAGCGTATTCACTTGTCCCCTCGGCTCACCTGTGCCCTGTGCTTTGCTGTTCCCAGGCGCCCTGCTGTGCTCTGTGCACTTAGCCTGATACTAAGGAGGCACTGTCCCCCCCCACCCCCCGCCCCGGGAACGTGGCCCTGGGAGGAAAAGATGAGTCGTGAACACATCAACAAGAAAAAACCCAAAACTTCAGACGGAGAAGAGTTAGGAAGATGGTAAAATAGGACCATATGAGAGCCGCATGCACAAAGGCCAGGAAGGTGGCGATTAAATGGAGACCTCCATGAGAGAAGGGCTAGCCAGGGAGAGCTTTGGAAAGAGCCTTCTCAATGGAGGGAACCAGCTCAGAGCAGGAACAAGCTCCGGGTGTCTGATGTTCCCAGAAGGAACCCAGTGGCTGCGGCAGAGCTGGAGAGGCGAGCGGCAGGTCAGAGCCTGGTGGTGGGGCCACCCAGACCAGGGGTGGGAAGGTAGGTGGCACAGAGCTGGGAGCAGGGTGGTTCCATTGGGCTCAGTTCCACATCAACAGAGATACAAATAAATCTAAAATGACCTCTGTGAAGGAGGGGACAAAGTGCCTGGAGGATGCACAGGAGGGGCTCAGAGGGCAGCCCCAGGGGAGCTGAAAATTGGAAGGGAGGGAGTGAGCAGAGTAAAAGCCAGTGCAAAGGCCCTGGGGCACCCAATTCCCAAAAAGTAGGGCAAGGGTGGGAAGACTTGTTCATTGGTAGCAAAAGCTAGGGGCAAACTTGGTGAGCTCTGTGTTCAGACAGCAGGCTGGTAGAGAGAGTTTGATAAAGACATTTAGAAAAGCATCTCCAGGCTGGTCCTGGTTTGGGGGAAAGCTGTGTAACTGACAATGTGCATTTGGCCTAGAGATGGTAAATTTCATGCTCTATATTGAAGATCTAATTTCTTCTGAAATCTCTTCACTTAGCCAAAAAGAGATCACATAAATAGAATCAGTCTAGCGTTCCTGAGCACCCGGAGCACTGACACCCTTGGGTGAGATTCCTGAATAATTTCAGAGACAGAAAGAGAGAAAAAGGGAGAGAGAAGAAATGGCCCAGGGAAGGAACATTCCAATCTCTTGGTCAGTTACCATCTTATCTTAGTGAAAGCTCCAGGACAGAGTTTGCTCAAAAGCTGCTGAAAGTCAATTGAAGGCGATCTGTATCTCCAGACCCAGGAACTGTCACCTACTAAATTTTTGTCTTTATTTTAAAAAGCAAATGACTCAATATGGTAATAAGAATGAATACAGATAACAATCCTTTCCATTTCTTTTCTTTTTTTACTATTTATTTTACTAGCCTGGAAGAAAGTAAGCTGAACCCCCACCCACCCCTGCCCTGCTTTTTTAGAGTTCCCTGGGGAGAAATTGCCACATTGCAAAGCTTGTGCAATGCTTGCCTGCCAATTAGAAGAAAGTTTCTATAACCTGAAGTGATGTGCGTGTAAATGCAAAACAAAACAAAAAACTAGAATGAATAAGGGGCTTCAATACATAATGTTTTAAATAAGAAAATCATTTTTGTCAATTAAAGATAACTTGGACCTAATTGAAAAAAGATTTAAAAAAAAACAGGGTCAGGGCATAAAAATTAAATTTTTTTCCTACATTCCCTAACAATATTTATGCTGGAGAAGAACGGGGAGGGAGCTGGGCATTTGTGCCCATTTCAGAAGTGTGGACAAGTTCATGTGTAAAAATTTCCCCATACCCTTCAACCCTGAAATTCCATTCTTAGGAATTTAACCTAAGGAAATAATTGAATGGAAATAAAAACCAAGTTCTATGTACACTGCTACTATTGTTTCATCGTTTGAAATATTTTAAAGAAGGAAGACTTAATTCTGCAGGGTATGGTGTGGAGTGTGAATGAAAGGGTCAAATGGGTGAGCAGGTGCGGATGGGCCTGGGGTGGGAGGACTACAGGTGTGGTGGGCGTGGTGAGGAAGGCAGTAGCCCGGAGGGTAGAGAGGAGGGCGGCAGTTCTCAACCTGTGGGTCCATCCACAGGAACTGTACTAAAGGGCCGCAGCATTAGGAAGGTTGAGAACCACCGGTTTAATGTGATATTTAAAGAATCATTTAAACATGCATAGGGAAGGGGGGAAGAATCTGGAAGGACACTCAGTTTGGGAGGTGGAATGCAACCAAAGAAGGTGGGGGATGCAGGTGAGTGAGCCTGGGTCTGCCCATCCGATTGGGGCAGAGCAAAGGGAGGAGGGAGGGGCAGTTCTATGGGGGGGCATGAATGTCCAGGTAATGATGGATGCGGGTCTGGGCTGGGAGAGGAAGAGGGCTGGAGATAAACAGCAATAAAGGAACATTCCCCATAAGAAACCAAAGATCATGGATGCCGTCCTCATTGGCTCACCTCAGTCTTCATCCAGTTGGGTCTTTCGGAGGCAGCTGGTGCTAGACTCTTCCAGAATGTTCTCCGTCCTGAGTCCTTGAGTGCACACGCTCTTCGCCCGTCTTACCTCCACAGGTGCTGTTTCTATTTTGCTTTAAAAAGTAGTATTCAGAAGTAAATATTTCTAAGTAATCCATTTTTACTGTAGGAAAAAAAAAAACCTAGAAAAACTCCAGATACTTAAAAAGAAAAATTAAAGTCACAAAGCATTTCAGCGTATCTCCTTTGAAACCTGTCACCTCCCAAGTACTGGCTACTGAGCAGCTTGGATTTCCTCTGTCACACACGCTCCAACCAACATTTATCCCAATCGACATTAAACAAATATCTGTGTTTTTACTTCTCTAAAAAGCTGACCAGTTTAACGCATGTATCCATGGAAAAATCTTTTTTTTTAAAACCACAATTGAGATTAACACACTTTCTCTCTGTGTCTGTATATACTGTATGTGTGTATATATAGCGAACAATCTTTATGTCCTCATGATCATCTGAATGGCTCCTTTTTTGGTGCTATCTAGTATTGGATTCAGCTGGACGGCTGAGCCAAAATTTATTTCAATCGCTTATTAGTGGACATTGAAAGTATTTCCACGTGTAATTTATTGCCTTAGACAATTTAATGTATGTTTCTGCCTATTTGATTGTCTTCCAACACTGGACTCTCAGGGTTGAAGAATATGCCACATTTTTCCATTTTTGTTTTAGGCTTCTTATCCTTTCTTTCTTTCTTTTTTATTAAGTCATATACGCATAGATCATGAATACATTTATGCATCTGTGCGGTACAATGTGTTGATTTTTTTTAACACATTTTAGAGTGATTACATCAAACTAATTAATATAGCTTTCACCTCATTTACTTGATTATTGTGTTAAGACATTTATGTTCTATGCTTGATAGATTTGACTTGTACCCTTGCAATATGCTCTACAGGTGTGGTCCCACCATTTACCCTCCCTCTATCAAACTTCCCCCCTCCCCCCTTCCCACTCCATTTCTCTCCTTCATGCCGGGCTATAGTTGTGATCTATCTTACATAAGAACATGTGAGTAAATACAAATTGGTTTCATAGAAGTACTGAGTACATTGGATACTTTTTCTTCCATTCTTGAGATACTTTGCTAAGAAGAATATGTTCCAGCTCCATCCATGTAAACACAAAAGAGGTAAAGTCTCCATCTTTCTTAAGGCTGCATAGCATTCCCTCACATTTTCAATCTTTGATAGAGATTAGCAAATTGTGTTCCAAAATGTCTTCCAGTTTACACGTCCACCTTTTTGCTTTATTCAAACTTTTTCCCCCTAGTACCAAAATACTGCTTCTGACTCTACTGTGTGCTAACTGTCCACCGTTTACAGAATTCATACAAGCAAACAAAGGGGATATGAGGCACCTGCATTCCAGCAAATAGCTTTATAACCCCAGAGGTGAATTCTTCCCGCACTCTGTCTATGCAGATGAACTTGGAAGTTAGCCTTCAGCTGAGCCCCAGGTTTACCGCTTACTGGTTCTGTGGCCCTGGGCAAGTTACTCAACCGTGTTCCTGAAGATGCCAGTGGCGCCCTGGCACAGACTGCCACAAGGACACATGGCAAGCATTTAGCCATGGCTGGCACACAACAAACTCTCAGGCACCTCCGAGGATGCTGTTGGCACCTTGCTTTTTTTCTCGGTGATCTGTATAAACATCTTTCCTAGCGGGAAGCTGTTACGTGAACCTCTGGCCTAGGGCTGCAACCACAGACTGTCAGCAGCAACCACGGGATTTTGCTGGTGCCCAGTTTTCATCTGGTCCCACCCAACCTAGCTGCAAATTCCTCCTCCCCAACTTGCCTGGTCTCATCTGCGTCCCATCTCCTGTCCTCCGAGACACCAGGCAGAGACCGTGAGGATTCCTCCTCCCCCTCCATGGCAACGGCAACGCAAGCAGCTCTGTTATCCCCAGGACAGGGGATGGCTGCGGCTGGGTGCTGCTCTGACTGTGAGTGGCTGTCTCCCCTCTCTGGGCCTCAGCTTCTTCATCTGGAGCGCCATGGCTCTGCTGCCTACTGAGATAGCTTGTGCAGATGCCCGGTGCAGGTCGGCCCTCCTCAAGGGTGATTGCAATTAGTACCATTGCCGTAATTACTGCCAACTGCCACTCAAGCCTGTTCCCGCCCACTTATAGCACAGACAAGGCCTCCCAATTGGTCCCCACCTTCAACTTTTCCAAATTTCCACCAGGACATTTCTATGGCACGTCTGGAGCATGTCACTCAAGATGCAGGATGGCTTGCCACCACCCCCAAACCTGACATTGTCCGAGCGTGGAGGTTTCTGAGGGCTCTGTGAATCTACCTCAAGGGTCTGTTTCCAGCCAGGCTGCTCACCGGCCTGCCCCTCACCCCACCGTCCCTTCCAGCTCCTTCCAAGCTCTGCTCTCCGCTGTGCTTTCCGGCCCTCTTTGTAAGCGCCCACACCTGCATGGAGACTGTTGCTCTGGATCCCAGCGGCCCCACCTGCTCAGACACTCTCTGGACCTCGCCTTCCTCGTCCTCTCCAGGTGGCACTCAGCTTCCTCTCCTCTGAGCAGGCCCTGGGCGTGGCCCCCCCACCCGCAGCTGGCTCCAGGGCTGTCCCCCCCATGAGGCTGAGTCCTAGGGAGCAGATGCCTTTTCTAGTCACCTGTGCATCCCCCGCCCACCCTCAGCTCCCTCCCCAAGCTCTTGATCATTGTTCACCGTCCTGTTAATAAATGATGTTTTTCTGGGATCCAGGTGTGCAAAAACGTACCCGCAGGCCAAAGATTTGTTCAGAGTCTAGTTACTCTTTCCATAACTTATTCTGAGATGATGAAGAATTTCAAGAGCTGCAGTGCCCATCCCTAGAACTACTGTATCCACAGAGGCCTGGGATGGAGGTCACATGGCCACCGTCATCGCTGCGGATGGGCGTGAGCGCAGACACCTCTTTCTTGCCCAAGCAAAGGCAGAGCAGCTGCAGCGGGCCTGCCCGCCCCTCCCCTAGGGTGGGATAATCATGCTCTTCCCTGGGAGAGGGGTGGGGCTCAAACCTGTGCTCCCCGGCCTTTCTTTCCCAAAGGCATGTCAGTTTCAAGTAAATTTGTTTAGTCCTGTTCCAAAAGATGATGCAATGTGACTAGAAAGGAAGTGGGCAGTTGACTTTCTGCTTCGAGGTAAGGAATGTCACGTCCTTCAAAGGTGCTTCACGTTCCCAGAAATATGTCGTGGTTGAAAAGGAGAATGACTAAGTGCTCTGCTGGCTGTGGACAGATCTGAGGCTCAGCCCAAGCAGAGCTAAGGAGGACAGGCCGATGGGAGGTCCAATGGGCACAAAGCGTCCAGGCAGTGTCCCCTGCTCAGGGGCTGCTGTTGGGGTGAGGAGCTGAACCAAGTCGGCACAGCATGTTTACTCTTAGCTATAAGGGCCACAAAGCCCACGCTGTGTCCCGTGGATTCTCAGTTACCCAAATGTCTGCAGAAGGGATGTTCACGGGAGGAAATAAGGGGGTGTCGGCTGCCCCAACTCTGGGAATTTTCTAGCCGTGGTCCAGATTGTTTGCTTTGCCCAAGTGGGAACCTCTGTCTTTGGAAAAGGTTCTTGTAATATCCCTTCTCTCTTCGGAGACCGTGGAGCTTTGACCTGACTAACCTGTGCCAGGTCTTCACATCACCTCCCTCCTTCTCTAAATTAAACCTTTTCCTTGTAGAAAGACCTGGAAAATTCTTTCAAGGGCAAGAATTTGGCAACTGTCCTTGAAAATGAAGCATCAGCTTTGCAGAGG
Source organism: Arctocebus calabarensis (assembly GCA_963573935.1). Taxonomy (NCBI): domain Eukaryota; kingdom Metazoa; phylum Chordata; class Mammalia; order Primates; family Lorisidae; genus Arctocebus; species Arctocebus calabarensis. Next base: position 25,586 of record CAUYON010178990.1, read on the forward strand.
TTTTATGATGTTCCAGAGAGTAGCCACCTGTTCCTTCCCACCCACCTCCGGGCGCTGGGCCACCAGGCTAACGAGCCATGAGGTAGAGCCAGTCCCCTGCCTGCCCCCCAAAGGCCCCCGGGCTCTGCAGAAGCCCCTCTCAGATGCAGGCCCCGCCAGCCCCATGGGCGAAGTTGCTGTCTTGGACCAGTAGCCCAAAGCCGTGTGGAGCTGTGGGCACCCTCAGGCTTTGTTTCCAAACATGTATTTCTTCACCTGGAAGAAATAAAACTCATATTGCCCAAGGATGCTAATGAGAGTCCCGCATCCACCAAGGGCAGGGAGAGTGGCACCAGCTCTAAAGAATCCAGACTTATCAACCCCTGCATGCAGAGGGGACCCTGCCCCCGGGGGGTTACCGCTCCACCTTGGACTTCTTAACACTTTGCTCTCTGGCTCTGTGGTCTGTGCGTGAAGTCCTGAGGGACAGTAGAGCCCAGGATGCTCTATTCCTGACAGGATGGGGTTGGGAAGGAGGCAGAAGCTGGGGGAGTCAGGGTGTCAGGGGTTGGGGTGAGAGACTTCCAGAGAGGTCTGTGTGAATTCCCGGGTCCCAGGGAGCACACCGCCGCACAGCAAATAAAACAATGGCGTGACAGGTGAAGAGGGAGATGGCAGGGGAGGAAGAAGCTTTCCTTGTGCTTTTGTTGTTTTTGTTTTTGGGGTGGTTTTTTTTGCCTATAAAAATAGAACAATATTCTTTTTTCTTTTTTGATTTTTTACATATACATGCGTTTATTAGGTTTCCATTTTTTGCCATCAAAGAATTAAAAAGGCTTAAGATTTAATAACACTTGGGCCTGCCATCGATGGGGCTGTCACTGTCTCTGCCCCTGGGCCCCCAGGATGTGTCATCTCTCCTGGGTCAGAGCAGCGGCAGGACCCTGGCCTGAGAGTTCTGGGTGTTACAAAGCAGCAGACGAGTTCCCACCATCTGGAGGCCACGTGGGGTGCTGGGGTGAGCCAGAAGACTCAATAGGGTCTTTGTAGTCCTGCGGGTGGCCCGAGGCCAACTGTCACCTGCTCCACATCTTAACTTCTTACCTGCAAAAAAGAGATTAGGCAACAAGATTTGCAAGATATTTTCTAGCTGCCTGGCTCTCTTCCTGGGCTGTCCTGACCAACAGAAATAACAAAATTTCAGAATTTCTGTAGCTAGGATCTCAGAAACTCAGTGCTGTAGAAAACACAGGTTCCTTCTGGCTTCCTAACATCAGCTCAGGTAAAGTGCTTGACTGTGCCAGGGCCCACTTGATTCATGCATCCTGGATCTCCTATTTTTACTGTTCTGCAAAAGATCAAGAAACTATGTGTTTGGAAAAGAAAGTTACAGATTGGCAGCAGAAGTCTCCCCTTCCAAATCAGTGCAGAAAAGAAACCCTCCTCTGTGTCCCGGTCATTATAAAATCCCCAGCAAGGAGTTCAGATGCTGCCGCCCTCTGATGTCATCTACGAAAATCCTTTTCTGAGCTGAAAATGAGCTCTGTGGCTCTTTCCCCGGTGTCTGGGGGCATCTGAGCCACCTGTAATGGCTAAGACTTTTTTCTCATCCCAAATCTATGACGATTTTCCACCCACAAGCAGGGGACCCATATTCAAAATTTCCTAAACTTAGTTTTGCCTTTCCCTAGACGCTGATTCTAGGAAACAGTAATTAGCCTATTAAATGTGTCCATAGTTTTAAATTTGGGGATATAACATCAGTGAACGCACAAGACCCTCAATGCTTACTTGTGAGATTTCAATATCGTGACAAATATTTCCTCTACTGAAGACTTTTTACTTGTGCCTTTAGAAAAGGACCTTGATACAATTGAGGATGTCAACATGTCTACCCAGTGTCCTTCGGATGAACTGTCTTTCATTGTAACAGGTCGCAGAGGCCATTTTGCCTCTGCTTCATAGCAGGGCCCCATGTTCTGAAACAACTCACGGGTCCCCAGCGAGCAACATTGTCTCTGGGGATGGAGAATAGCTGGGATTTCAGAAATTCTATTATTTCAGGTTGTCAGGCTGGCCCAGGAAGAGGGCCACGCAGCTGTGGGAAAGAAAATAAGAAAGATAAAGTGTGAGGGAAATTAACAAAAGGCTGTAGAGATTGTGTTATAACAGCAGCTGCTCGCCATGAGGGGAGGCCCAGATGCTGTGACTGCTTCTGGTCCAAACTCCCGCCTGAGACGGTGACATTGGCAGTGAAGGCTCTTCCTTCTTTCCTCCGAGCAAAGGTTTGGCTGTCATGGAAGGAAGACGGAGAACAGAGTGTCAGCTCCAGCTCTCGTCAGCCCTTGGGAAACCTCTGATTTTACAGAGGTGCAGGAATTTGGGGGCAAATTATTTGGCGGAGAGAAAGAAGCAACTTCCTTCTCTTCAGAGATGTGACTGGTAAAGATGCTGGCGTTTGCTCAGTTGGGAGTGATGGAGTCAATTCCAGGGCCAGAACCTCTCCCACCTTTCCCGTAAGGACACCTTTGGGAAAGTGACTCAACCTTCCTGTATATTCGTTTTCTCAAGTGCAAAATCATAAAAAAAAATTATTTTAACCCATTTTATAGAACAATTGCAAGCAACGCACAACCTCAGGGAATGTTTGCGAGGTGCTTCACTCTTAGCTAATTGTCACTTCAATGCCTCAAGGTGTAGTGTAGAACCCAGGGGAAGCCAGCTGGGTAAGGCACAGCCTGGGGGCCGATTCATCCATAAGGTCTAGCTTGAGGGCATGTCAATGTCACATTTGGGGGGCCTTTCTGAATAAAAGCTTAAGGAAACCAGACCAGTGTGTCTTCATGCCAGAGTCAGAACTTTCTACAAGCTGGGGCTTAATCGAGGACCCAAGCACTGCCGTCCTCTTCCTGGGCCCACTACATACGTGTTTTTATTTTACTACATACGTCTTTTCTTCCAGCCCTTGATCGTGAATCGGAATATTTTATAGCTAGAAGGGATCTGAGGGTGTCCCAGTTGTTTCTCAGAGCAGGCCCTGGAGCTCAGACCCTGATTCAAAGGAAAGGCGTGGACAACCTCGCTGCTGGCACGTGAGGACTCCTTCCTCACACTTGATCGAACTGTGTCTTTTGGTAGATGGTACCGGTCAGCCCCAGATCAGTAGGGACCAAAGGCCAAAGGGCCAAGTTCAGGATGGGACCCTGAGCCTGTGGCAAAAGTGGGTGATGGTAGGAAGGTCAGGTTGGTCAGCAGGGTCCGGCCATGAGTGCCGGAATTTCCTGCATGGCCCTCTCCAGCACAGCCTCGTGAAAGTTTCCCCATCCACGGCCGGGGAGCATGCAAACAAGGAACGTGAGCCACCTCTCCAGATGGGTGCTTGCCAGTCCTCGCAAGGCGGCTTCAGAGAAGTCGTGGGCCTGGGCGGATGACCAAGGCAAGGACTCAACCGCAGGGGAAAGTCTGGGCCAGATTCCTGAAGCTGGAGGATAAGCCCAAGGACTCTCTGGGTATAAGGCGGGCAGGCGAACTGGGTGCGGAGCCCTCGACACCCCCATTCCACCTGCCTGCTGTGCCCCTAACAGGGAATGTGCTGGGCATTCCCAGGCTTCCTTTCTGAGAGTTCAAGCCCAGCCTCCGTTGCTCCTTGGCAGAACCCAGCAGCCCTCCCGACTCCTGACCAATGCTTTGTGCTGAGTCAACTGCCTTTTAAACTCCTTTTAGCACAGAACAGCTGGTCGCTGGCGAGGTCATGTCACCCCTGCCATCTCGTAAGCCGACCTGCCCTGCAGAACGCAGAGGCACAGACAGAGCGGACAGGCTTCCCCTTTACATGACCAGCCCAGTAGCCTCGGCAGTTACTTAAACTTCTTTGTGCCTCAGTTTCCTTATCTGTAAAATGGAGATAAGAGTGGGTCATAATAGTTCCATCTCACAGGGTCGTTTGAAGACGAAATGGGATAATTCCAATAAAAGTACTTAAAACAGTGCCTGGCACCCAGTAAGTGCCCAACAATGGTAGTTATCTTTCATCCCGGCACACCTATCCTATCACAGCACGGGGCAGAGCTCCCCTGAAGAGACCTCTCGAGGACCTCATCCAGGCCGGGGACACGCTGTCTTCTGAGTCAGGTCTTTCCATTTTGGGGCTGCTCTGACTAAGAAAATTCTTCCTTGTACTCTGCCAAAATCCACCTCCCACTCGCTGGTCCGGGCTCTGCCAGAAGGCAAATGTCAAAAAAATAGTCTTGAAAGAGGACATAGGATGTAAATAACAATGATGGAATCAGGTTGAGGAGTTGCAGTCTCCCGGCAGTCACCTTTCTGACAGCTCTTAGCCTGGAGCTGAGCACAGACGGAAGTCCAAGACCTTGCAGTTAAATCTGAAAAATGCCAAACGTTGTGTGCTTGGGAACACACGGCACTCCCGCTCTCTGCCTTCTGTACAGACCACAGCTTGCTGCTCTGAGACCCAGGGACAAGTCACTCCTTTTGTGCAAAGGTAGCGGTCATGAGGGCTTCAGAGTTATGACCTCACCTCACTCCCTACGTGCCGTCCAGCCTGTAATCTCTTCGCATCAGGGAGTGTGCCCAGCGGGGCGGCCACACGCGCCGACCTCCTGTTGACAGAGCCGCCCTGGCGTCAGGTGTAAAATCTGACCGACCGTGAGTCCCTCTCCTGCCTTCTCTGGAGTGTCATTTGCAGCTGGCGCAGGCTGTGTGATAGAACAGGAATGCACACATCTTTTTTTTTTAGATAGATTGGAAAGCTTAATATTTCAAGTATAAGTCAATTAAAACTTAGGGCAGCTGGGTCAGCTGCTGAGGGCCAGGCAGCAGGAAAATGTGTTCCGTGTCACTCTGGGCGTGCGAGAACTGTCACACAGTGTTGCTAAACCCAAGGTGTTCTGGCTTTGAACTCATGCAGGGTAAGGCAGGCAGTGGTGCCTGTTACTACCAGGGCAGCTTGGTCCCTCCACCTGCTCGCCCAAGAGTCTAGAACACAGGAGAAGGGGCCTCCGTCCGCTTCCCTGGCTTCTCTGAGCGCTGCTGTGGTCTGGGGCCCTGTTGTCTAAGGGCCCCTCCTGAGCCCTCCTGGGACTTCTTCCCCCTCTCAAGATCAAGTGCATGTGGGTATTCGCAGCCCCTGCCCCTTCCAGCAATAGTGCTGTGTACAGTAGCACCTTCCCCAGGATGTATCTGCCCCTGTCACCTCAGTGAGTCTCCTCCCTCACCGGGGTCTGTCTAATTAGTCTCCCTCCAGCAGCCTAAAATAGAAAGCTTTTTACCCCCTGACCCAGGCAGGATTAGGCATGAGAAGCTCAGACCTTACACAGTCAGCTCCGGGATTTGGGGAGTGGAGGGGTGGGGAAAGGGACCCCTCTGCACCCTCCTAGGGCTGCCGGGGCAGGGCGGCAACAAGTGTGCAGATGGACGGCCCCCAACACTGACCAAGGCTTCTCCGGAATCCTCGTCCGGTGACCACATTTCCTCCAAACGAGTGAAGACCGACAAGATGCCCGGAGGTCTGCGTCATTATTCCATCTCTGGGGCCCAGTGACAATCGGGATGCCTCAAGAATAACTTCCAGGCTGGTCTGTCCCTCAGGGTCAAGGGCACCCCATGGAGCAGCCACCCCGGGTCTGACCAGGCCCCTCACCCACCACCCGCCTCCCCTGCTTTCCTATGACGACAAGCAGTGGCAGGTCCGGCCTGGGACCGAGCACAGCGCAGAGCGCCTTGGTTCTTCAGAACATGAACTTGGGCTTTGACTCACACGCATTGTGTGTTAAGTGTGAGCTCGTGCCTAGACCACTTCCTTCACCCTTGACTTTGGGCAACTGAAACTACTGGAGTTCCCCACAGTCTCCGCCACCTGGGTGGCCTATCCTGTCCCCAAGGGACCTTCCCCCCAGGATGGCCTCTTGAGGCCTCGGGGGTACAACAGGTTTGGGTTCACCCTCTCGACTGTCTGGCCACTTCCTCCCTGGACCCTCATTGCAGCCTTCCCTGCACGGGGGCACGTCCACAATCTGGCCTTGAACCTCCCTCCCTGGGTCGTCACCGCTCCCCGGCTCCTGAACGCACGAACTCCCTCCTGAGTCAACAAGGGACACTGACTCACTGTGGGAGGCTGCCTAGGCGCCCAGGCCCCTCTCCAGCCCAGACCCTGTGCTGGCTGCATGCTCACTATTCCCCAAGCCTCCCTGCAAGCCGCCTTCTCCCTTCCTGCTCCCAAGTCACCAGAGGCTCCTGGGAGACACTGCCAGCTTCTCGCCATCACAGACTCATGTTGACTGATCTTTTTATTCAGCTCTTGTTTTCTTCCTGGAAAAACCCCAGCTGTTAACATGGGAGAGCTGTTATCTGGTCTCCTGTGCCTCTGTTCCGCCTCTTTCTCTGAGAGCCACGGGCAGGCAGGGCAGCCGAGCCCGGTGTGGGCTCTGAGTCCTGCTCTGTCACCCTCACAAGCTGCTGCTTCTGCGTGTCCCTTCCTGCTTCCAGTTCCAGGGGCCTGCACCTGCCAGGCCCCTTTGCTTAAACTCATAGTGAGTCTCACTACGTTGCTTTGGGTAGAGTGCTGTGGCATCACAGCTCACAGCAACCTCAAACTCTTGGCGATTCTCTTGCCTTAGCCTATCACCCGCGCAGACTTAGCCTCTCCCAGGCTCGCTCCTCCTCTGCACAGTGGCGACATCCTGGAGTAGGAACAGAATTAATAATGCAGAGTGAGTGACGCCGAGCCCATGCACAGTTGAGTGCTCAATCCACGGAAGCGCTAATGATGATGTTGGTGACAAGCCTGTCCCCACCGACCTGTGGATCAGTCAGTCCAGAAGGTCTCCACTTGCCCCAGTGACACAGACACCTGTGTACACGCACACATGGGGCAGTGCCACAGAGACCATGCGACGTGGTCTGTAGGCCAACACCTTTGTACGAAACCAAGTTCAAGTGCCTCCTTTCCCCTTGTTGAAACTTCGTTCCTGGGTGTCCACGAACTCACTCTTTCTTGGCTGTCCTTGATACGCAGATTGACAGGTTGGATGGGTCCAGCACTCAGTGTCCTGTCGGTGACCTCACTCTTTCTCCCGAGCTCTCCCTCCGAGAAGTTGCTGAACACTCCCTGTTCTAAACGCAGCCGTCCAGTGATATTTTTATTAAATACCTACCATGTGTCAGGCAGTGCTATGCTTGGCAATGGTGATGATGAAGCTGAAGGCAGAAGGGGAAGATGCAGAGAAAGAGGAAGAAGGTGGAGAGAGGGAGTTGGGGGCCTCTCATTTGCTCAGTACCCACCATGTGCCCAGCACAGCCATGTGCTTTACATGCACAGACTCCTTTGATTTTTTTTTTCAGAGTCTCACTATGTCACTCTGGGTAGAGTGCTGTGGCATCACAACTCACAGCAACCTCAAACTCTTGGGCTTTAGCGATTCTCTTGCCTCAGCCTCCCAAGTAGCTGGGACTACAGGCACCTGCCACAACACCCAGCTATTTTTTGTTGCGGTTGTCGTTGTTTAGCTGGACCAGGCTGGGTTTGAACCTGCCAGCCTTGGTGCATGTGGCGGGTGCCATAACCTCTGTGCTATGGGTGCCGAGTCTTTTTTTTGAGAGAAACTCTTACTTTGTTGCCCTGGGTAGAGTGCTGTGGCATCATAGCTCACACCAACCTCAAACTCTTGGGCTCAAGTGATCGCTTGTCTCAGCCTCCCAAATATCTAGGACTATAGGTGCCTGCCACAACGCCCGGCCAGTTTTTAGAGATGGGGTCTCGCTCTTGCTCAGGCTGGTCTTGAACTCTTGAGCTCAGGTGATCTACCCACTCAGCCTCCCAAAGTGCTGGGATCACAGGCATGAGCCACTATGCTGGGCCTCATTTGATTCTTATAACAGATCCATTTACTATCCAGAAAACTCCAGGGAGGGCACAGTCACCATCCTGGTTTCACAGCTGAACAAATGGGCTAAGTTGCCTGGGGTCACCAGCTGGGGAGAGGCCCAGGCTCCCAACCCCTGCCATGATGACAACACACATCCTATGCCTGGAGATTACTTTTAGCAGAGGAAAGATAAGAGAAGAGGATGCGGATGAGGCGAGAGCCTAACACCTGCCTTGAGGCTTCAGAATGAAGTGCTGGGTCCTGGGAGAAAGGCCCAGACCGCTTGGGGTGAGCGGTCAGGGAGGTGATGGTCACACTCAGGCCTGGGAGGTACGAAGGCCAGCTGCAGCTAGGTGTGGGTGGAAAAGCTTTGGATGAAGGAAAGTGTGTGACTAAACCCTCTGCCATCCTGGATGAGGGCCCAGGCTGGGACGGCTGGTGAAATCCAAATAAGACCTGCTGGATAGCCGCCTTCTGTTTCCATCTAAATTCCTGACTTCAGTCACTGTGCTGCGGTTGTGCACAGAACATCTTAGTTCTTAGGAAATACACACTGAAGTATTTAGGGCCCACAGTGTCTCCTGCTTACTGTCAAGACACAACATATATGTACGTGTGTGTTTGCGCGGGGGCGTGCGTGTGTCTGGATGTGAGTTAGAGAATAACACAGCAAATGGGGCAATTCAGTAAATAATGAATGACTCTCGGGGGGGGGGTAGGTAGGAATTCCTTGCACTTTTCCTGCAATCTCTCAGTAAATGTGAATATCAAAAGAAGAACTTACCAAAAATACCTGCACTTAAACAGCAGTGCACAGATGGCATGATCTTATTAAAACCTATCAAATGTGTGAGAGCGGTTGACAGAGAGAGAGAGAGAGGGAAACATGATGCAATTTTTAAAAAATAAAGGGGACACTCATCGGAAAGAAATAGAAGAGAGATGGGGGGCAGGGGGAGCAGAGGAAGGAAAGACGGGAAACGGGAGAGGAACGGCCGGCACTCAGATTGCCACTTGGGTTCCTGTGTCCATTACCTGAAGGTGACTCCTGACCCCTCACCCCCAGCTGGGTCACGCACATCAATTCTGTGTTGAGAATCACATCCTTAATACCCTACTGTGAACTGCGACTCAGCGACCCAAACTTACTTTTCCTCTATCTGCCAGACAAGCCTATTGCTTCCCAAGGCCGGCCCCATTCCTCCAGGCTCCCAGAAACCTAGAAACTTCCCTCCTGGCTCTGCATTTCCCACTGCTCACTACCTCTTTTCCTCTCACTCCTTCTTCTCCTTTTCTAGTTCAGGGATTTCTGCAGCGGCCTCCTGCCGGGGCAATGGGACCCCTGTCTGCTTGCCTTCAATTCACCGGCTCTTCCGGCCACCCCGATTTCCTTTGGTTCAAGAATATGCTCCAATTCCTTGCTGTCTTGTTTCTGATTCTTTTCACAAGTGTTTTTCTTCTCTGGCTTCATCAAGAGTCCTTGGAAGCAGATACTGAACTAATCTCGGATCCCTTTTGCATTCTCCTTGGTGCCTGTCGCCTGGTGGGGGGCACGGCAGCTGGGGTTAACTGATCAGCTAATCAATTGGTACCTAATCTATTATGTGTTTTTTCCTTATTTCTGAGAAACTCAGCTCCATGTGAATTTTCATGTTCACCTCACTACTGACACTCAATGAGAACAAAAGGACGAGATTGGACCTCCAGGGATGTTCAGGGTTACTCTTTAGGTGTGGGGAGGGGGGTAGGGGGTAGGGGGGTGGAGGGGGGGTGGGGGTGGTGACAGGCAGCTGCCACAGTAGTTACCCCAGGGCTCTTTGGACACAGACACCAGGGCAGCTCTGTGTTTTCAATGCTTCTCAAAGAAAGGCTTCTAAACACTCTGACATTGATTTTAGAATGTATGTTTTTTTCTGTAGATGTTTCCATATTTAGCCTGCTTTAAAAAAGCACGCTCCCTGGCAGTTTGCTGTGTCATGGCGCTTGATCCTTATTTCCCAGCCCAAGGCACACATTTTTGTTTTTTTTTTATATATATCAGAGCAAACAGCAATTGATTCTATTTCTAGTTGCTTCAAAAACAACTCTCAGGGCCGAGTCACTGTCCAAACAAGGAAGGGCTGGGTGAATAAGTCTCCTTATGTCATCTTCTGGAGTAAGGTCATCGTAGCTAAACGTCTCAAAACGCCCCTGTCCCATCCATTTAACTCCCTCTCTCTATCCTTCATCATTTTAGCTCGTAAGGGAGAGAATGATGTAATGCCTAATAAATGCCAAAGCAGCCTTTTGGAGACGCGACACCAAACATGGGCAGAATGCTGGGCCAAGTTTGCTCAGGCAAATATTCAGAGATCTGCCTGCCGTTCAAGTTTTCAACTGAGATGCACGTTCCAAAACAGGTTTCATGGAGGTTTTGATCTATCTAGTTGATCTATTTGAAGTTTTGAACTTCAAAGCACTGTTTGAGCCCAAACAAGATGCACCTGCCTAAGTCTCTGTACCGTACTGTTCACGGGGTGGGAAAGGAAAGGGACAAATCACTCATGTCTTCCCAGAACTTTTGTAATATGATCAAGGACAACCACTTACGGTCCGTGGACTGGTTTTCTTTTAACTCCAATGTAAATTTCCTCCTTCGATTTTAACCTATATCCTCTTGTCCAGTTCTGGGGTGGTGATGGGGAGAGATGATAAATTGTTCACTGTGATTCCTTGAGCCTGTTTTGGCCTTTCCATGGGAACATGACGTGCCCAACCTTTCTATAGGCATCCAGTCGTTTGCCCAGGTACAACCCATTTTTATTGTTCATTCTCAAGTTCTTCTTTGGTCCCTTTTGAAACTAGGGGCGTCTACCAGCTCTTCATGGATCCAGATGAGAGAAAAGTGTCTTGGCCACAGAAAGGTGTCCCCTATGTGATTTTAGGTTATCCAGACACTGTACCCCAAACATCTGATTCCATGAGCTTCACCTCACCTGTCAGACCTTTCACGGTTTCAACAATCACACCAGAGGAAAAAATATCAGATCCAGACCTCTCCCACATGGACTCCCGTGGAGCCCCCAAACACCCCAGGTTATGGTCTTTAAGGAAACAGGTTAAAGGCCTAGCTCTGTAATTAAATCCACATATTTGCCTCCCTTCTCCTCCTGATTTTCTGCAGAACCAACAAATGTAATTAGGATAGTTCTAAGCTGCTTTAGACCTCCATCCAGTCCCGGAGCCCCCCTGGAAACAAAGCTGTGTGCACGGGCAAGTCACCAGAGGAGAATGTCCCCCGCAGGGAGTCAGGTCAGGACAGGGCAGAGCGCAGTCTCCACCATGGCTGCTTGGAAACAGGGTGGGTCCCAGGCAGTTTCAGGTTCCCTGGAGCTATTGTCCTCACACCCGCTGTCCTTCTCTCGTGGGTTCTCAGGCTGCAGAGAGAAAGTAAAATGCGACATTAAGCCACCTTTAAAATGCTCCTCTCTCTCCAGCTTTTTTTTTTTTATGGCTTTTCTTTCATGTATTCATCTATTTAAAAAAAATTTTTTGAACACGGTCTCACCGTGTTGCTCAGGCTGGACTAGGACTCCTGGGCTCCAGTGATCCTCCCACCTCAGCCTCCTAAGCAGCTGAGACCACAGGCACGTCTTAGCCCCTGGCTCTCCAGCCTGTGACTGGGTCTAAATAAGGTATCCCTGAGTCACACTCGTGGCTTTCAAATTCGGTTGGTGGTTCTGGTCAGATGAGAGCCTGATCGTGCTGACTGTGGGTGAGAAACAGGGCCATGGATCTAGCTTGCCTAAGCCCAGTGCAGGAGAGCAAGGGCAGCCCATAAAATACGGCCTGGGACGCACCTATACTGAAACCATGCACAGTTTTTCTGAGATTCACATTTAACTGGGTGTGCTGTGTTTTTATTTGCTAGCTCTGGTAGCCCCTTAGTAGGGAAGACAGCCACGATTAGGGAGAAAAAGAGCTCCCAAAACACCTAGGAAGGGCCCCCAACCCAAAGCTAATTGAGGATTTGATAAAATTAGGAAGGAGACGTCCCTGGGAATGAATCTCCCTGCTCAGTTTCCAGCCTGGCCAGTTCATCTTTCCTTAGGCAAACCTACTACCCTGCCCAGCTGTCAGCAGGTCACCAGATCAATGCTGAACTTGGTGTGGACACCTGGTCAGTCTTAGAGCCCAGAATTCTTGGGCTCAAGTGATCCACCTGCCTCCGCCTCCCGAGTGGCTGGGACTACAGGTGTTTATCACCACACCCTCCTGGGTTTCCTTCCAATAGATCATGCGGGCATTTAAAATAATGGCATACGATTTCTACTTGTTGACATGGAGTGCTATCTACCCCTATCATAAAATATTATGTGAAAAAACAGTAAACAAAACAATGCATATGGAATGTTCTCAGCTCTTTCTCCTCTTTCTTCTTAAAAAAAAAAAAAGTCTATGTACCACCACTTAGCACTTGCTAGGGTGGCTATGATGAAAAGTAATAAGGGTTCGTGAGGATGTAGAAAATTGAGATTTTCTAGGTGTGCAAAATTCTCATTTTACATGAGAATTCAATGGAAAATGGTGCCATCGCTTTGGAAAATAGTTTGGTGGTTCTTTGAAAAGATAACGGTAGAGTTACCATAAGACTGTTCCTTGGTATATACCCAAGAGAACTGCAAACACCTGTCCACATAAAAATCTTGTACGTTAAGTTAAAGCCCAGGGCCAGGAGGAGGAGGGGCAGGAGGAAGTGGCTGCTGGTGGTTACAAGGGTTCTTCTTGGGGGGACAAAAATGTTCTAAGATTGAAAACCACTGAAAAGCAGACTTTACGTGGATGGGCTGTTTGGTATTGTAAATTTAGCTGCTAAAAAATCTGTGTGTGTGGACTAAGGCAGGAAAAAGCCCTTGGTAATCACAATGCTACTCGGGGTTGTCTATTTGCCTGTGGGATTATCTTACATTTCCATTTGTGTATCTTCTAGAATCTTTCAAAGTATGCGAGGATCCTGTAGTTATATAATCAAGGAAACAAAACAAAACTCTTATCTGTTCCAGGCCTGTTTTTTAAAGCCCTTGGGACCAAGGACTCTCACAGGCAGGGCCCCACCCCATGTCACAGCAAACACTAAAACTCACCCACCCCCCTGTCAACTCTGCTTCTTTCTACGAACATCCATGAATTATATATATATAATTTTGCTCTCAAAATGATCAGGCTACAAGCAACTCATGCGGGTCTGGCTCTGCCTCTCTCATTAATCTTCACATAAACTTGGGACTTTGTGAAGGCAGAAAAATGTGTCACGTGCAGAGAGCTTTCCAGGGTGATGAGATTTTTATGAATTATAAACTCACAATGTTGACATAACATTACATATATGCCATAGATATTTAAACATTAGTTTAATTTTTCAGGCTTTTTTTAAATAAGAAGAAAAGAGACTTCAAACCGGCTCAGAGGTCCTTGAGCTGCAGCAGAGGCTGGGGGGAGCAGGAAGTCTCCCTCCAGGCCCACGTGGATGTACAAATTGAAAATATTTAGTAATGATCACTTTCTGCTCACATGTGCATTAAATCCATCGATATACCAATTTTGACATTTACTGTTGACCTTCCTACTTAAGCAATACAAATTTTTGTCACAAAAAAATAAGAATAGCCTGACAGCTTCTTTTAAGGTAATGAACTGTGAAAGGTATTCCCCCGATACTGCTTTGAAAATGTACCTGTAATTGCTAAGGGAAACTGACTCCACCCCAACATGGCTTTCACTGGGATTTTTCCATCATTGTTTCTGCTTGGCTTTGATGGTCAGCCTCTTCCACTGACACCAACCAACCAACCAACCAAAGTCCATTGTTTTTCACCTCTTGGGCTAAAACCACATTTTCTTCTAACACTGTGCATACAAGATTACTGAGAGTTATTTTTCCCAAATCAGCCTCCTTGACTGCGTTATTTCTTTTGTAAGAGTTGGCTCAGCACCCGTAGCTCAGTGGTTAGGGCGTTTGCCACATACGCCAGGGCTGGTGGGTTTGAACCTGGCCCTGGCCTGCTAAAAACCAACAGTGACAACTACAACCAAAACTAGCCGGGCATTGTGGCAGGTGCCTGTAGTCCCAGCTGCTTGGGAGGCTGAGGCAAGAGAATCGCTTAAGCCCGTGAGTTTGAGGTTGCTGTGAGCTGTGACATCACAGCTCTCTACTGAGGGTGGCACTGTGAGACTCTATCTCAAAAAAAAAAAAAAAAAAAAGAGATGAGTTCCTCTTCTATTGCTCAGTCTGGAATTCAGGGGTGAGATCACAGCTCACTGCAGCCTGGAACTCTTGGGCTTGAGTGATCCTCCAGCCTGAGTAGCAGGGACTACAAGTGTGCACCAACACACGCGCTAATTTTTAAAAATTTTTTGTAGAGATAGAGCCTCCCTATGTTACCCAGGCTAGTCTTGAACTCAAGCTGTCCTCCCCCCTGGCCTCGAGAGTGCTGGGATCAAGGCCACCCAGCCTTGGCTCTACCAACTCTTTCTCCTACAGCCACAGAACCTACATTCAACATGGGCAGTTCATTCTTAGATTTATTCCTTTTCTGCCTTTTTGATTCCTCGTGTATTTACAGCCAGATGCCATCTAAGTAGGAAATAGGAAATTTCCAGTCCACGAAGCTCACAGGAAAAGCTTCAACTGTACCAAGCACCTGCCCCACCACTTGGTCAGCTGGGCACAATGTTGAGTGTATTTTTGCTGACCCCGGGAGCATTGTGAAGACCATTGTGTTCTGCAAAAAGTGATATAATTTTGGAAAAGATTGGCTCAAAGATTTTTCTTCATCATCTTTGGAACAAAAGCACATCTGACTTCCATCTCTAGCCCACCTTGAATACTCCTTTTAAATAAAATACTACCACCAGCTACAACTTTCTTAAGGTCATCAGCCTACAGCAGGTGTGTTGACATCAAAGAGATTTAATCATAATAGATCGGAGTTCCCAAATTGTCTCTTGGAGGTACTAACATTTTTTTCCTACTACTTACAGACAACTTCAGTATCTCAGCTGAGCAGAAACTGAAAGAGTAGAAGCTCCTTCTGCTCTTGTTCCTCGTACGAATGTAAGGATCTATTCCTAGTGTTCTATAGCCTGACTTTCTTTTACCAAATCAGTTTTTATTTTGTAGAATTAACATATGTGTCAGTCTCCTTCCCAGGGCAGCCAGGTGTCTAGAAGTCGGAGGCTGAGGATGAGATTCATGACCTGCTGTTAGCACAAGACCTGTACCCATCAATGCTGTAGCCACAGGCGATCACAGCCATGACAGTGCACAGAGGAAACACGTCTGGCCAGTCTGAAGTTACCTTTAGTCCCTGGAATGCCTGTAGGAAATGCATCAGGTTTGCCTCTGCCACCGGGTATGTGCCATTCTGGCCGAGGACAGCTTGAGTCATGGTGTTTATAAATGTTGGCATTAGCCTACCCAATCTTGATTGTAGTATTTCTTTCCAGCTCATTTTGAACCTGACTGTGTGAACTCCAGAAATAGCTTTTACGCCTGTGGATTTTCCATGACCGTGACCAATTGTCCCGATGTTAATTAGAGCTCATCTGCTGATAACTTTGTTGAAAAGTGGAGTCAACTGAGTAACATTCCAGGTGGCGCGATCCATGTGAGAAAGATGTCCCCTGGCTTGGAGTCCTTCGTTCAGTGGTTAGGGCACCTGCCACATACACTGAGGTTGGCGGGTTTGAACCCAGCCCAGGCCAGCTAAAACAACAATGACAACTACAACAACAACAAAAAATAGTCAGGCGTTGTGTAGTCCTAGCTACTTGGAAGGCTGAAGCAAGAGAATCACTTAAGCCCAAGAGTTGGAGGTTGCTGTGAGCTGTGATGCCACATTCCACTAAGGGTGACAAAGTAAGACTGAAAAAAAAGAAAGAGAAAGAGAGAAAGATGCCCTAGAGTTACCCCATCTTGCCTGAGGGTCAGGTTGTTTGATTTTGGGGGTAGTGTTATTTATTTTTGTCTTTATTAAGTAGCCCATACAATTTTTAGGTCTTTGATATTTTGGTAAGCCGAAGCCCAATGCCCACAGGGTGGCAATGCCTGGGGCCCTGCTGGCTCTGATGAGACGTACCATCCCCTTGCCCATTTCTTCCCAGCACCTGACACAATGCCGAGGAACAATCTGAACTCACTACATATTTTTGGATTGATAACTTAGGGAGGCTATAAATCTTTCTTTGGCCAAATGTTACATACCAGCTATTAAAGCCCATATTTGACTTAAGATAAATATTTCTTATAAGGTAACTTTTGGGGATATAATAAACCATATGAAATTTTATTTCAAATATTTAGGCATTAGAATGTGTAAAAAATTGTAGTCCCCTATTTTAAGGGTTTAACATTCCATTGTGGCAAACACCAGTTTCTCAGAACTTCCAATTCCTGCATCAGTCTGGCCTTACCAGTGATAACATTAAATGGACGTGGGCAGCGCCTGTGGCTCAACAGAGTAGGGCGCCGGCCCCACATGCTGGAAAGTTTTAATATTTCTCCCTCTTCTCTAATGCTGTCTTTGTTTCTTCACATTCTCTATTCTTTATTATGTCTGGATAGAACATATTACACATGAGTCTGGAGACTTTTTCTCTTTGTGAAATTTTGGTGCTCTTGTTTTAATTTGTGCTACAAGACATGAAGACTTCCCACAGGGGGCTTCTACTGGAAAGACTGAAAACCTACATGGGTTTAGTTATAAATTAGTATATGGGTTGTCTGAAGCCAGCACCATTTAACTATTAACTAAATATTATTTACGGCTGGGCACGGTGGCTCGTGCCTATAATCCCAGCACTCTGGGAGGCGAAGGCAGGTGGATTGCTTGAGCTCAGGAGTTCCAAACCAGCCTGAGCAAGAGCAAGACCTCACCTCTTTAAAAAAAAACAACAGCTGGGCATTGTGGTGGGCACCTGCAGTCCCAGCTACTTGGGAGGCTGAGGCAAGAGAATTGCTTGAACCCAAGTTTGAGATTGCTGTGGGTTGTGACACCATGGACCTCTGTAAAGGTAACAAAATGAGACAATCTAAAAAAAAAAAAAACTTAAAAAAATATAAAAGAAGTAAAAAAAAAACCCTCCATCATTAGATTATGGTGAGAATTTTCTGAGCTACTTATCAAGTGCTTTACAGTGTACTCATCTTCCAGTAAGCATAAATGTGTGAGTAGTCACTGATGCCACTGTTATTATTACTAGTTTGGTACCTGTGAATGTTAACTTATAACTTACTGTTTTTCAGCCACTCCATTCTCAAAATGACAGAAAGGAGAGAAGTCAGACGACAAGAAACAAGTAATTAGAGCCCGCAGAAGACCTGAATTGTTTAAAAACATTTTAAGGATATAAATAACAGCATTATGATCGTAATTCTGAATCATTATTTTATATAAGAGTCTTTAAATTACTCTAGCAAATGTTCAAAAACTTTGGATCATGGAAATTGTCAAACAGACACAGAGGCAGAAAGATGGGTGCGCAGAGCCCCCACCACCTTCCGCCATGTCCAGCACCCTCTCTGCCTTCTCATTTAACCGAGCACATTCAGTCCCCAGCCCGAGAATCGCTGGTGACGCAGAGTTAGCTGTCCCACCAAATCCCGCGTCTCCAAGCGTGGCAGCTTCTGATTCCTCTGGGAGGTGGACAAAGGGTGTAGGAATGTAGCCCCTTGTGTGAATGTTTGTGCAGAAGAATCATCTTTCAAACTTTTCATTCAAATTGTATTTCAGCTCTTGATATGAGAAGAAGTCCAAGTCACCTCAGTTGCTTTTGGTCCCAGCCGTGCTCACGAGTGTCAAGGACGTGTGTCACCAACAGGTCAAATAAAAGCTTAAAAATCTCTGAGGTCAGTAGACCAAATTCTAACTCCTAACTGTGGGTCAATGCATTCACCTGCCGAGGCCACCACACCCTTGGGCCCAGGGCTCAGGCCTTGTCACAGGACGCTCCTCATGGAAAATGCAGTGTCACCAGATCAGGTGCTCAGAGGGGCCTGGGCTGCACACCTCTGCACGCCCCGCACGCTGGCTGGGAAGCTCTGGGCTGTGGCAGTCACTTATTCAATCCTTACAACTGCTCTATGAGGAAGGCACCGTATATCCTCTATTCCTAGTGGGGGAAACTGAGGCACAGAGAGGTACAACAGTTTTTCTAAGATCACACAGCCAGAAAAGCAGCCATGGTTACTGGCACGAGGTTCGGGGCACCTCAGCCTCTCCGACAAACCTTTGGAATTTTGTTTTCAATTTAGGCAAACCATAACATGCATAAAAAACGCAAATCTGTGGCCTGTTTTTTCTAGGTTGCATTCACTTTTTCATACTCCCCTATCCCGCCTTCCCTTTTGAGACTCCACTACTGGGGGGCACACACAAGGCAAAGTGCTGAACTCAGAGTGATGCTCCAACAACACCTAGCCAAGTGACCAGTTGTAGCAAAACCACTGACCTCTACCCCTGCAAAATACTTGATGGGGATGAAAAATGGAGGAAAAGGAACAGGACCCTGTTTTAGCAGCATCTGATTGGTCCAAAAAGAGGACGCTTCTAAGTTCCTCTTCTATACAAGACGCAGACGTTAAATCTTTCAGCTTTCTCGTGCTTCTTTTGAGAACTTGTTGTTCTTTGTGGCTCTCTGTGACAACCGTGTTTTGTGTTTGAATCTCTGTGAATACCGGAGAATGCAATCATATCACCTACGTTACCCTTCAACTACCCTCAGATAGATATGTAAACAAAAAGCTTCTCGCACTCACATGGTAGTAGTTACCCAAAGTCGATGCCAGTGTAGACTGACGTCAACGGACTGATGGAAAGAAGCGTTTGTTGTTTGTCCAAGTTTTTATCCACCAGGACGACACAGATGTTTCTGCTGGTTGCAATGGATCACCTAAATCAAGAAGCAGACATTCTACCAAGCAGTGATTACAATGCTGCATCTTATTTTTGTGTTTATGAAATGTTCTTGACATGGTTGGGAAGATCGGGCATGAACACTCACCAGCGCCTGCGAGGGGCCAGGCACTTCCACTGGTAAAAAATCTCTGGGAGATGGTGTCAGTATTCTCAATTTCAAGAGGAAGAAATAGGATCCAAGAGATTAAGGAATTTACCCAAAATCATATAGCTACTGCGGAAAGTGGCAGGCAGAGATGATCACTCAAGCTGAGTTTTCTCTCCGCCCTGCTGCCTCCTTGGACCTCCTGAGAAAACTGGGGAAAAACTACGTGGATACATTAATTTCCCAAAGTTTTGGTTTCATCCCTACACCGAACCAGAAATTAACATTCTCTCAAGATGCAGAACAGTTAACAGAAACATTGATTCTGGGGCGGCTCCTATGGCTCAAAGGAGTAGGGTGCTGGCCCCATATACTGGAGGTGGCAGGTTCAAACCCAGCCCTGGCCAAAAACTGCCAAAAAAAAAAAAAAAAGAAAAGAAACATTGATTGTCATCTCATGCACTTTGACGAGAGGCAGAAACACTTAATGCCCTTTCCCTAAGACAGTGGAAACTTACATGTCACAGTATTCAACATCCACTCAAATGCAAATGGGTTAAACCTCTAAGTTAAAAGGCAGACAGTATCGTGCTGAGAGACACCCTGCTTAGGAGATATCTAAAACAGAAGAACATGGAAAAGTTGAGAGCAAAAGGATGGGGAAAGATGAAAAAAAAAAAGAGAGAGAAAAATTAACCAAAAGAGAAAGGGCATGACAATGGCAGTATCACAAAACTCTAAGGCAAAAACAGTTACTATATTACAATAAAATTTTCTTTTTTTTTTTTTTTTGTAGAGACAGAGTCTCACTTTATCGCCCTGGGTAGAGTGCCGTGGCGTCACACTGCTCACAGCAACCTCCAGCTCTTGGGCTTAAGCGATTCTCTTGCCTCAGCCTCCCTAGTAGCTGG